>CAUYQG010290504.1:0-12189 GCA_963574415.1 Tarsius wallacei
TGGGCGTAGTGGCACACACCTGTAGCACCAGCTACTTGGAAGACTGAGGTGGAAGAATTGTCTGAGCCCAGCACAGGCATGTGCTACCACATTCAGCTAGTAGTAGCTGTGAGTGTGCCACTGCACTCCAACCCGGGCAACTGAGTGAGGCTCTGACTCAAAAAAATAAAAAAATAACTCGTGTTAAAAAGGCCTAGGTGGGTAGATTGTTTGAGCCCAAGAGTTCGAGACCAGGCTGGGCAACATAAGTGAGACCTTGTCTTTACAAAAAATTAGTCAGGCGTGGTGACGTGCACCTGTACTGTGGCCCCAGCTACTTGAGAGAAGGGAGGCTGAGGTGGAAGGTTTGCCTGAGCTCAGGAGGTTGAGGCTATGGTGAGCCAGCCTGGGTAACAGAATGAGACCCTTACTTTAAAAAAAAAAAAAAAAAGGGCCGGGCTCAGTGGCTCAGCCTGTAATCTCAGCACTTTGGGAGGCTGAGACGAATGAATTGCCTGAGCCTGTGGGTTCGAGACCAGCCTGGGCGACTTGCTGAGACCTCATCTCTACAACAAATCAAAAATTAGCTGAGCGTGGTAGCACACGCCTGTGGTTCTAGCTACTTGGAAGGCTGAGGTGGAAGGATCGCCTGAGTCCAGTAGGTCGAGGCTGCGGTGGCCGGGAGCATGCACTGCACTCCAGCCTGGGCAACAAAGTAAGATTCCAACTCAAAAAAATAATAACAATTAAAATAATCAAGACCTTCCTTTTCACCAAGCTACAGACTAAGATAGTTGAATTGATTCAGATCTACCCAACTTTTTTTTTTTTTGAGTTGGAATCTCACTCTGTTGCCCAGGCTGGAGTGCAGTGGCATGCTCCCGGCCACCCAGCATCGACTTGCTGGGCTCTGGCAATCCTTCCACCTCAGCCTTCCAAGTAGCTGGAACTTCAGGTGCGTGTTACAATGCCCAGTTTATTTTTTTATTTATTAGACTCGAGGTCTCACCAAGTCGCCCAGGCTGGTCTTGAATCCCTGAGCTCAGGCAATCCTCTCTTCTCGGCCTCCCAAAGTGCTGGGATTACAGGCTTGAGCCACCGCGCCCGGTCTTCTACCCAACTTTTTACCATATATAATTCCAGTTATTTCAGAAAACATCAAAAGTGTAAAAGCTGCCCCCTCGCTTTATTGTTTTAAACCTTTTAATCATTTTTAATTATAGAGTCACAGGCAGTTGCAAAAATAGTTCAGAGGTATATCAATTGTACCCATAGGATTTTAATGTATGGAGGTGACTTAGTATCTAATTTAAGGAGGTGACACAGAGTGGTCAATGCCATTGAAAGATGATTTTTATTACTTGCTTTTGCTAAAGGGAGGGGGCACGTCACACCAGACAAAGCCACACAAGGAGGCACAAAGTTGGTCTAGAGGCAGAAGAGAGGAAAAAGCATAGGTCACTGTCTTTGTTGGGGTTTCTGCAGAGAAGGCAAGGAGGGAAAACATTGAGGACTGGCTAGTTTGAATGATGTCGGTAGGCCCTGGGTAATCTGGATAGTCTCTAGTTGCCTGGCACTAGCCCTAGGGTGACTGAGGACAGAGGAATATTGACTCAGTGTGTGAGAGTTTGATAAGGGAGATAGTGGGCTCTGAATTTATTAGTTTGCTTATCAAAGATATAAAAGGTATCCTGGGATAAGCCTTTGCTACTTCTAAGAGTTGGCTAGCCCTGGGAAGGGCAGTCTCTTCTCGGTCAGCCAGGTCACAAATATCAGGGCTTCATGAAGACAGAAAATAAGAAAATTGAGTTAATTGAGCTAACTCTGTAATGAATGGATGCCAAGTAGACAAATACGGAATCCATGAAATCATGGAACGGGGAAGGTTTTACTTACCTTTCGTCTACTTTTCCCCAATCATATCTAACATAATTACAGTACAGTATTTTTTTGAAAAGGAAATTGACATTGATACCATCTGTGTATATGTATAGTTTAATGTCATTATAGCACATGTGTAGATTTATGTAAACCACACTCCAATCAAGATACAAAACAATTCCTTCGGCTGGGCTCGGTGGCTCAGCCTGTAATCCCAGCTCTTTGGGAGGCCGAGGCGAGTGGATTGCCTGAGCCCGCAAGTTCAAGACCAGCCAGGGCAACTTGGTGAGACTTCGTCTCTACAATAAATAAAAAAGTAGCCGGGCGTGGTGGCGTGTGTCTGTAGTTCCAGCGACTTGGAAGGCTGAGGCAGGATTGCTGGAGCCCAGCGGGTTGAGACTGTGGTGGCCGTGAGTGTGCCACTGCACTCCAGCCTTGGCGATGGAGTGAGACTCCAACTTAAAAAAAAAAAAAAACACCAAAAAAACCCCCAAACCCAAACAATTCCATCACCACAAAGATGTCTCTTGCATTACTCCTTTAAGCCATATACGACCTCTTTCCCCCACTATCACTAAACTCTGGCAAATCAGTAATAATCACAGAAAATAAAAAAAATATGAAAGCTGCCCAGCTCATTTTGTAAATTTGATTCTAATTTTAATTTCTTTTTTTTTTTTTTTGCCCCCGGGCTTAATTTTAATTTCAAAACTAGAAAAGGAATAAGAAATGGTATAAAGTTTAAAGAGGAAGAAATAAAACTGTAGCACTAATAGGAAAGTTCAGTAAATTTAGCCAGATGTCAGAATTATAAAAATCCATAACTTTTTTTCTATACCAGCAACAATCAATTAGAAAATATAATTGAAAACAAAATACTAAGGAAAACAGTCAACAATACCCTACTTAGGAATTGTTTTATGTCACCCGTTTTAAATTTACCAAGTGAAAAAAATTGTTAAATTATAAGGGCACAAAAAATACTTGCATAAATTACATGCCATCCAAAAAACATAAAATAAGGCCAAAGGCAGAATAATTGATTGATATACTACAAATGAATAATAATAAAAATAATGAGACTTTGGTGCTAGAACCAGGACTGTGGCTTCAAGGCATGCAACTTGAGAGGTCATACAGGACCCTGCTATTTTTTTTTTTTTTTTGAGTTAGAATCTCACTCCATTGCCCGGGCTGGAGTGCAGTGGCACACTCATAGCCACCCTAGCATCGACCTGCTGGGCTCCGGCAACCCTTTTGCCTTAGCCTTCCAAGTAGCTGGAACTACAGGTGCGTGCTACTACGCCTGGCTAATTTTTGAGTTGTTGTAGAGATGAGGTCTCACCAAGTTGCCCGGGCTGGTCTTGAACCCGTGGCTCAAGCAATCCACTCGCCTTGGCCTCCCAAGTGCTGGGACTACAGGCTGAGCAGAGCCCTATTCTTAAAAGAGCCTTGTGCTTGGTTAAAGTGTGATTTGCTGTCGTCATTTCAAAATTCTTAATAATTTCTAAACAAGGGCTCTGCATTTTCGTTTTACACTGGACTTGCAAGTTATGTAGTCAGTCTTGTTAGAACAAACAAAATTCAAAATAGAGAGCTCAGAGGCAGATCCATGTATATGAGACCTTGATATAAAAAGGAACTTGCTTGTTCCATGAATCCATGTTGAAAGGCAGAGCTATTTAGAGATTATTTTGGGACAACTGACCCACTTTTTTGGTGAAAAAGCATACCATGACTCAGATGAATTAAAGACTTACATACAAGCAGTAAAACTAGGGGAAGATAGTGTTGGAAAATCTTTTTGTGATCTATGAATGGGGAAGAATTTCTTTACAAAACACCAAGAATACAATTGATAAGCAAAATATTGATGGATTTGATGATACCAAAAGTGGATTCCTGTTTAATGAAGGATCACCATATGCTTGTGTGGGTTGGAGTCATCTGTGTGATCATCACCTGGGAAACAGCTAAGTCAAAGGTGGTGATGGATTACTATGCACTAGTTGGAAGCCCAGGACTAGATGTGCACAGTAACTTTAAAAATAGTAAAAATAGCCAGGCTCAGTGGCTTAGCCTGTAATCCCAGAGCTTTGGGAGGCTGAGGTAAGTGGATTGCCTGAGCCCGCGGGTTCGAGACCCGCCTGGGCAACTTGGTGAGACCTCATCTCTACAATAAATCAAAAACTAGCCAGGCATGGTAGCGGGCACCTGTAGTTCCGGCTACTTGGAAGGCTGAGGCGGAAGGATCGCCGGAGCCCAGCAGGTCAAGGCTGCAGTGGCCGGGAACGGCCACTGCACTCCAGTCTGGGTGATGGAGTGAGACCCCAACTCAAAAAAAAAAAAATAGTGAAAATGTAGAGCTGAGTGACATCTGTAGAAAAAGAGGGAGCTGAGAAGCACAAAACCATTTACCCATATGACAAATATGCATATTCAAAACAAGAACACATACAAATGAGAGGATACACAGCAAACATATGGAGTGGGGTAATTTGAGAAAGGGAGAGGAATTGATGAGAAAAGATGAAAGAAAATGAAATTTTAAAATGAAGGACAGAAAGGAATAAAAAAGTATAAACCGAAAGGATTCTGCAGGACCAGGGCTGAGAATGCCATCAACTGTGGAGCCGGATCACTCCACCCTTTTGCTCCTAAGATTAAAAAAAAAAAGAAGAAGAAATTAACTCCAAAATAAGGTTCCACAAAACTGGGTAAAATCTATTCAAAACGAATATTATCTTCTGAATGTGTGTAGGAGGGAGAAAAGCGACCAAAATTTAGTTACATTTTTTTCATACCCCAGAAAAGCTTTTTTTTAAAAAAGGAAATTGAAGACTTCATCTTTTTCAGAAACTATTTACAGTGTGTTACTAAAACACCAGGGGTTTGCTTGGGATCCTGTTGCTCACCTCACAGAAAGCCAATCATCGAGACAATGAGAATTACCAGGGAAGAAGCCTTTTTATTTGGGTGCTATAAGCCAAGAATAATGAGAAATTCCTTTTAAAATCTGTCTCCTTGACTCACTGAAGTCAGGGTTTATATACTGGGGCAGAAATGTAAGAAAGAGGCATTGGTAAACAGGTGGGGTTCTGGCATCTCATTGTCCGGATGCCGTGATCTGCTGAGTTTCAGTTTCTATAGGTCTGAGGGTTGGTTTCTTGAGAAAAGAACTCAGATAAGATAAATGTAAGTTTCAAGCTTTAAGACCAGGAGGGAACATTTCTGTTTATTAAAAAAAAAAAAAAAACTGTAGCCACTAGTTCCATGGGGAAGTTGGGCCAGTTTCAAGATCATGTAATAGCATGAGAATTCACATCCTTGTTCTCCCCCATGATGAGAGGGACTGTGAGCGGCATCGGAGTAGATTTGTCCCTCTCCTTTTTGCAGTCATGTAAGTTTGATGGGTTTAGAAGGTGGAACTGAGTAGCTATCAATTCATTTAAAAGTGACAAAAGAAGGTAATTTTGAAAACCTCTTTTGCTTTGAAATTCAGTGTACGACTCTGTGGGAAAGCTTGGGAGCAACATCCTTAATGGAAATGTGGACAGGCTGGGATCTTACAGCGAGTGTCTCTCTACCCATGCTCCCAAGGGGCGCTTCCGAGGGCAGTACTGCAAGCTTCACATACTGCAGGTGAGTGTGGGGACCCGTGCACTTGCCCTTGAAGGACAAGTGACTGTCATGGTATGGACAAAATGCAACTTCATCAATTGCTTTACTTACATTTTAAAAAACAGGGCTGGGCTTGGTGGCTCAGCCTGTCATCCCAGCACTTTGGGAGGCCGAGGTGAGTGGATTGCCTGAGCCCGCGGGTTCAAGACCAGCCCGGGCAACTTGGCAAGACCTCGTCTCTACAAGAAATAAAAAATTAGCCAGGCATGGTAGCGTGTGCCTGTGGTTCGGGCTCCTTGGAAGGCTGAGGCAGAAGGATCACTGGAGCCCAGTCATGGATGCTGGGGTGGCCGTGAGCATGCCACTGCACTCCAGCCTGGGCAACAGAGTGAGACTCTGACTCAAAAAAAAAAAAATTAAGAAAACTATTATGATGTTTTGCAAAAAGTTAAAACTAAATGTTAAATAGTTGGCAGAAACCGGTTCAGCATCTTCCGAGTGTGGGACATTTCATAAGACACTCGTTCACAACCACACAGACAATGAGATGTGTGGGACAAGACCTCTGGGCGACTTTCATGGGGAATCCAAGGTCAAGCCCTGGCCAGCGACTTCAATAGCAAGATCTTGTTAGTAGCACTCTTTGCCCTTTTTGGCTCAAGTGCTGCTGGGAACCATTGGGACTCTCCTCTACTTAGGCTTTCAAGAGTTCTCTACCATTCTCCCAGATCAAATCCCTACCGTGCATTCTTGCTGTGAAGGAGACACATTATTGCTTGATACAGTGTTGGATCAAGTCAAGGAGGTTAAAACACAGTTCCTAGGTTCATGCCGGTAATCCCAGCACTTTGGGAGACCAAGGCAGGAGGATTGCTTCAGCTCAAGAGTTTGAGACCAGCCTGGGCAATATAGTGAGACCTCGTCTCTACCAAAAATAAATAAATAAATGAAATTAGCCAGGCATGGTGGCAATGCCTGTAGTCCCAGCTACTCAGGAGACTGAGGTGGAAGGATCCCCTGAGCACAGCAAGTTTAGGCTGTGGTAGCTGTGATCATGGCACTGCACTCCAGCCCGGACAACAGAGTGAGATCCCCAACTAAAATAATTATAAGAAAAAAAAAAATAAAAAACACAGTTCCTGAACACGGTCACCATCAATTTTTGAAAAACCAGAGAGAGGGTAGACTTTGCATCACCCTTAATCCCCTTCCCAGAAACAGAGCTCTAAACACAAATTTGAAGTTGTCTTAGCTGATGGGTCATGACTTTTATAAAAACATTACTGCCAGGCGTGGAGGCTCAAGCCTGTAATCCCAGCACTTTGGGAGGTCGAGGTGAGAGGATTGCCTGAGCCTGTGGGGTTCAGGACTAGCCTGGGCCACATGGTGAGGCTTTGTCTCTACAATAAATCAAAAATTGGCCATGTGTGGTAGTGCGCACCTGTAGTTCCGGTTATTTGAAAGGCTGAGGTGGAAGGATTTCCGGAGCCCAGCAGGACAATGCTGGGGTGGTCATAAGTGTGTCACTGCACTCCAGTCTGGGAGACGGAGTGAGACCCCAAGTCAGAAAAAACAAAACAAAAACAAAAAACATCACCGAATCAGTTGACCAAGTTTGCAGGACTCGCTATCTTCAAAGCACGTTAATCCTTTTACTGCTCAGAAGCAAAACAAAATGAAACTGAGAAAGGCACAGTCTCTTATTAAATACAAAGATAGATTTTATGTCTCACACAATACTAAAAGAAAATTACATTACTAGTTCGTTAATAACAATTGTATAAAATAACAATAAGAAATCCAGGCCAAGCATAGTTGTTCATGCCTGTGATCCCAGCAATTTGGGAGGCTGAGGCGGGAGGATTGCTTGAGCCTAGGTGTTCAAGACCAGCCTAGACAACATAGTGAGACCCTGTCTCTACCAAAAAAAAAAAAAAAAAGCCAGGTGCAGTGATGCGTGGCTGTAGTCCCAGTTACTAGGGAGGCTGAGATAGGAGGATTGCTTTAGCCCAAGAGGTTGAGGTTGCAGTGAGCCATGATTGTGCCATTGCACTCCAGCCTGGGTGATAGAGTAAAACCCTGACTCCAAAATAAATAAATAAATAAATAAATCCAAGCTCTCTGATATAAATGCTATAAAATCATTTTACAGTGGGTACCCATGAAGACAGGGGTATTATCACCTAGTCCATTTGACCTGCTGATGGTTGGGATAATGATTACTTGAGGGCTTAATCAGTGTGTACAAATGTCATTTTCAAAGCAGATTAATGGTTTTGATATTAGTGCAAAAGGTCAGGCCTACACAGTTCTGTGAATTATGTGTTTAGAAGAACCAGCCCAGATATTTTTATCTGTAATTTGATGTTTTCTTTATTGAGGCAGGCATTCTAATTTCATTATTTGCTTGATTAATAAAAGATTTCCCTGATATAATGTGTCCTGCCACCCCACAATGAAAACTTGGAAACTGTACCGAGAACTATAGGAGAGCTAACTCTTGTTTTGTTTTGTTTTGTTTTGTTTGAGTTGGAGTCTCACTCTGTCGCCCAGACTGGGCTCCGGCGATCCTTCCGCCTCAGCCTTCCGAGTAGCTGGAACTACAGGCGCACGCCACCACGCCCGGCTAATTTTTTGATTTATTGTAGAGATGAGGTCTCGCCAAGTTGCCCAGTCAGGTCACGAAGAGAGTTAACACTTAACAACCTCTAATATGGGAGAGGGGAAGTAAAGTAGACTTTTGAAACTAGTGGCTGCTTTTGAAATAATCAGCTACTTTAAGCCTTGGGGCGTATTTTTACTTGAACATGGGTGAATCTGATGCTTGGAAATCTGCTTGAACCACTCTGTACGGGAAAAGTCAGCTCTTTTTTGTTTTGTTTTGTTTTTGTGTTTGTTTTTGAGTTGGAGTCTCACTCTGTCACCCAGGCGGAGGACAGTGGCACACTCCCGGCCACTGCAACCTTGACCTCCTGGGCTCAGGTGATCAAGTAGCCTCAGCCTTCCAAGTAGCCGGAACTACAGGCATGTGCCACCATGCCCAGCTAATTTTTTGATTTACTGTAGAGATGAGGTCTCGCGAAGTTACCCAGGCTGGTCTCGAACCTGCGGGCTCAGGCAATCCTCTCACTTCGGCCTCCCAAAGTGCTGGGATTGCAGGCGTGAGCCACCACGCCCGGCGGGAAAAGCCATCTCTTAAGTCAGAACACTTTTCTTCTTTCCCCAATCGTCTCTCCCCTCTTCCAGCCTGATTAATTAGCGGCAGCCTCCCTCAGATTGATCAAGCATGTGTGCTGTGAACACTGTAATAAACGATCATTGTGGCACTGTGTTTCCCAGGATGGAGTCGACTGCAGCGTGGGCGTGTGTGTCCCTGATTCTTGTGCTGAAGAGGACGTGACCATGATGTCTTGGCTGGGTAGGTACCAAAGACACCCAGCGGAAGGATCGCTCAGCAGAAAGTATGAAAACCCCCCACTCCTTAGAACCAAGAAAGACAATTCCTTCGGGGCTGATCATCTTGATTGACGCAATAAACTGAGAAGAAGGGAGTTTTGGGAGGCTTGGGGCAAAGGTGGTAGATTAGTAATGGAGGAGACATATAGGCAGGCAGGAAGAAGAAGACCGTGAAGAGGAGATAGGCGCTGATTCTTTGCCTAAAACAAAAAGGAAAGTTGGTCAGGCGTGGTGGCTCAAGCCTGTCATCCCAGCACTTTGGGAGGCCAAGGTGAGAGGATCGCCTGAGCCCAGTGGGTCATTGCTGGGGTGGCCGTGAGCATGCGACTGCACTTCGGCCTGGGTGAGGGGGTGAGATTCCCACTCAAAACAAAAAAAGTAAAGTTAAGCTCTCTTCTCTTCCCCAGAGCTGCCTGGGTAGGCCCAAAGCCAGAAGGGGCGGTATTGGAGTGTTCTCTCCTCTGACCCACGTGTGGCAGCCTGCCACCTGCCAAATCCTGAAGGCCATTCTGAACTAGGAGTGTGTGATCAGTGTGTTGTAATGGATTAGCGTTAAGAGCCCAGCATTTGGTCCTGGTTGTCACCTTGTAGCTGTGTGATCCTGGGCCAGCCACTTAATCTCTCCAAGTTCAGTCTCCTACTCTGTTCGGTGAGGGGTGGGTTCAGCTTGGCTCTGACTCTCCGTGGCTTTAAATCGCCACTCCCTTTGCTATGCAGAACGAATGCGTTTTAGTCCCCGTGGAAACTGGTTTGGCTTCCTCTGAGTTTTTCAAAATTTTCAAAGCAAGAGCTTTAAAGCCTAGCATTTTGCCACTAGTGTCTTTAATATTTATTCTGGTCATCCCAATAAGAACAAACATATAGTAAAGTGACACATTATCAAGAGTTCTTCATTAAAGTGTTGATATTGTAGCTAATTGTCAGAAACCTTAAACTGTACTCTGAATTTGTGATAATTACTATAGCTTTGGGTACATTAACTATCTAGCCAAGTATTTCTTTTTTTTTTTTGAGTCGGAGTCTCACTCTGTCACCCAGGCTGGAGTGCAGTGGCACACTCACAGCCACCCCAGCGTCGACCTGCTGAGCTCCGGCGATCTTTCCGCCTCAGCCTTCCAAGTAGCTGAAACTATAGGCGCGTGCTACCACGCCCGGCTAATTTTTGATTTAGTGTAGAGATGAGGTCTCACCAAGTTGCCCGGGCTGGTCTTAAACCCGCGGGTTCAGGCAATCTACTCGCCCCGGCCTCCCAAAGTGCTGGGATAACAGGCTGAGCCACCAAGCCCGGCCTAGCCAAGTATTTCATGTGCTATTAAAATAAAATAACAGAGGCCTGGCACGATGGCTGAAGTCTATAATCCCAGTACTTTGGGAGGCCGGGGTGAGAGGACTGCCTGAGCTCACGGGTTTGAGACCAGCCCAGGCAACTTGGCGAGACCTCATCTCTATTATAAATCAAAAAATTAGCTGGGTGTGGTGGCTTATGCCTGTAGTTTCAGCTACTTGAAAGACTGAGGGCAGAAGGATCACCTGAGCCCAGGAGGTCGAGGCTGCGGTGGCCGTGAGTGTGCCACTGCACTCCAGCCTGGGTGACACAATAAGACTGCAACTGAAAAAAAAAAAAAAAAGCAACAGGCTGGGTACAGCGGTTCACGCCTGTAATCATGCACTTTGGGAGGCTGAGGTGAGAGGACTGCCTGAGCCGAGGGGTTCGAGACCATCTGGGCCACTTGGTGAGACCTCATCTCTATAATTAACCAAAAAAAGAAAAAGAATTCGCCAGGTGTGGTGGTGCATGTCTGTATTTCCAGCTACTTGGAAGGCTGAGGCAGAAGGATCACCTGGGCCCAGCAGGTGGAGATTGTGGTAGCTGTGAGTGTGCCACTGCACTCCAGCCTGTGTGACAGAGTGAGACTCTGACTCAAAAAAAAAAAAAGTATTATAGATCAAATTCAAATTCTGATTCTTGTTGGATAAGCCATAAATATCCTAGAAACAAAGATAAATGTGTAGAGCTATTATTACATTAGCATTTCAAGTGAATAAGTGACTCTTTCTGACTAATGAGTTCATGGTCATTATTTAAGAGATTGGTCAATTAGCCTAATTTCTCAGACTAATGCTAAGTCAGAGTTGATGTTAGAGCAAGATGGAACATTAGAAATAATTGCTATTGACAAAAAGGTATTTTGAGAAAGTAGCATTCAGAGAAAAACAAGGTGAAGATTCTCGTTGAGGAAGCAGAAAAAGAAATTGCCCTGGTTGGTGTGAGCTGAGCTGACACGGGTGGATGGATTAGCAGAATTCATTCTTTGCTGCCCAGGCATTTCTCCAGCTCCAGTGCAGAGGCAGTGGATAGAAATCGGAGGTCTTTGCCCAGAGGAAAGGGTCCCCATCTGGAAAGGATTTGTCAGCTATTCCTTAAAGCTTTTTGATGGCGTTGCCAATATTTCCTCTACAGATGTGGGACAACCAGCTCAGCAATACCAGGTAGAGCTGTGCACAGACTTCACTTGTCCAGAGCAGAAAAGCAGGGACAGATGGTACAGATGGACTGAGAAAAGAATGCCCCAGGATTGCAGAGGGAGGCAAAGATTCTGGGCAGGTCAGAATGTAGTGCTTTTGGCCAAAGGTGAGGGCAAAACACTGCACGATTGTCATAGAATGTTACAAAGCTTCTGCCAACAGACTTAATGTGAGTTCCTGAGCATAAAAATATGTAACACCAGAATCTTGAGAGTCTAGGTCAAACTTGGATGTGATGATTATGAAACCCAGTTATAGTCTATTTCTCTAAAAACCCAGATCCATGCATTTTGGTGTCACTTATTCCAGTGGTTCCCAACTGTTTTGGCAACAGGGACCGGTTTCATTGGAAGACAATTTTTCTTTTTTTTTTAATAATATATATTTTTTATTTTAAAGTTTTGGGGTACAGTTAAGGGTTAGGTATACAAGTATTCATTGTGCAGTTACCCTTGTTGATGAGGTGTGCCCCCCCATCCCCAGACAGATATTGACTACCGTTAATTCCACCTCCCTGTCCCTGCCCCCATAGTTTCCCGCCACTGTCAATCCTTTTCTTATAGTATCACGGTAGTTGTTCAAGGTCCACTTATGAGTGAGAACATGTGATGCTCAGATCTTTGTTTCTGTGAGAGATCACTCAGTATGATAAACTCTAAGTCCATCCAGGTTGCTGCGAAATTCATGATTTTGTTCTTTCTTATGGCTGCGAAATATTCCATTGCG
>CAUYQG010290505.1:0-21235 GCA_963574415.1 Tarsius wallacei
ACACAAAAGAACCAGAAGCTTTGTTCTTTTGCAGGCCCCTTATATAATCCCAGTGGAGGTTTATTGGTTGTCAAGAAGCAATTTAGGGAGTTTGAGTTGGCCTTGAGATGCAGATGTAGGCACTGTTGGGGACTGCTGGTCCCAAGCCTTGAAGTGCAGATGTCCGCACTAAACCAGTCACTATCAGGATGTTGTTAATCACTTGTCTCTGAAATGCAACCTTAGGATAGCAAACACTAACAGTCAGTACCAGGCTGTTATCAGTCACATAGCTTTGGATGCTGTCTCAGGAAAGCAGATACTGGCAGTAAAGCAATTAGTAACAGGACGCTGTTAGCGCGCAGTGTTAGCTTTTTGGACCTTTGCAGCTCTGTGCTCCATTTGTGAGGTTTACATGATTTTAACTACAACATCCTCTCCTATACCCTTTGCAGCTCTGTGCTCCATTTGTGAGATTTACATGATTTTAACTACAACATCCTCTCCCATACCCCTACAAACCCTATCATTCCAGTCTTTTTGTTTTAGGATAGGGCCGAAGATCAATCTTTCCTAGCTTCCTCCTGCTGAAGAGATCTGTCTGCTGCCTCTGGGTTCAAAGACCTTGAGCCATTCCTGTTACAATCAATTGATTTTTCACTTAGAACCATAGACTGATCATTAGAACTGACGGTGACCACAATCATCATTTATTCTTTCTCCCCTGCATTTGGCAAATTGAGACACCGAGTCTTGTAGAAGGGAATTTACATAAGCCATCAATGACTGACTGCCAACTCCCGCATGCAACCACCTACACACAGCCATATTCACTATAGTGCTTCCTTGATGAGGCCGAGCCTCCCATGACCACTTTCTTACACATGTGGTCTCTGGGAAGCTGACTGAGAGGGAGTTAGGTGTGCAAAATGCTTACTGGAAAGTAACACCTATGAAAGGTAAAGGGAAAAAAAGGATTGGCAGGGGCATCCAGAAGACCATGACGCCAACCTGAAAATGTCTCTGCCAGCCCATGGAGGGAATTCTGCAGCAAGAGTTGACTATTACAGGAGACCTATGTTGGGTGGAAATGGTCAGACTATGGTAACTGTTTTTTGCAGTCTTTTGGTGGGAGCCACTCGGAAAAGCTCAAAAGTTGAGGCCAATCCTGAAGGATCTCACAGCTGGACATTATCAGCAAGCCACACCCCTTCTAGCGAGTTCTTTATTCAAGGGGGATCTGACCTCCATATCTCCTCTGGGTCTACCACACTTGTGTTTTGCTTTTCTTTGAGTCAAAAGTCCTGATCCCCGAGCTATCCATCATTTTTTACTATGATTATCTCTACATTATGATAGGTTTTCTCATTGTGTTCCTGTGACTTGTACTTTTGGAATTGTTTCTGGGCACTTCTTTCAGGTGGCTAGAGGGATTTCTAAAGTCTCCATTTTTTAAATTGCACCTCCACTTTTTTGCTGAAACTGCAACATTTCTTCTGTAGTTCCTGCCTTGGTCCATTCATGCCCTAGCACCTACTAGCTCACAAATACCCAGAGGTCTAGGACTTCTCCCCTCATTCAACCTCTGCCCTGCTCCCTCTTGGTTCCTGATTGGCTGTTGCACCGACACATCCCTCTCCCTGCTCTGAACACTCAGCTCTAAGATCACAAGAGAATCTCTTAACCTCAGCCTTTCTAGACTTGCAGCTATTATTGCTTTCCATAATATTTGGACCTGGGCCTACTCTACTTGTTCTAGCTTTGTCATTCTCCCAAGGACCCTAGATACCTTCAACAGGGCTCCCTTGCTATCTCCTTGTCCTGAGGAGACACCTGTCCCTCTTCCATTTGCTCTGCTGCAACCCACAAAGTCCAGCCCTGACTCCCCAGCTAGGGAAGACATCCAATGGTTCCTTTCTTCCTCCCTGGAGTTCAAGTGCAGAAGTAAGAAAGTCCAACACTTGGATAATCCCCTAAGTAATCAGCCCAGGAATGAATGCTGACTGTGGCTAACTCACCACACAGATTAAAACCCAACAAAACACTTCAGACTCTACTTCCTGTGGTACAACAGAAGTCTTCCAATGTGGGAAACAACGAACAGGATTATGGTGTGTACAGAGAAGACAGGTAAGGGAGTTTGGGTGCAGCTTAGAAGGACCCTGAATATCAGAGTAAGGTGTGGATATTATTTTGTTAGTGGTAAGGAATTAAGCCACAGACTGATACGATCATATCTCTGCTCCTCCTATCCTTTGAAGTGGAGGTTGGATCTATTTCTCATGTAAGGACTGCCTGGCTGCCTTCCTCAGGGAGTATTGGGAAGGGTTAAAAATGTTCCACTTGAAATGTACATATGAATACCTTGGAAGAAGGGTGCCATTTCAATTCTCATATGGGAATAAGTCTTTACTCTTTTGAAACCAAGGTGTTTGAAAAAGAAAATCATTCATTTCACATGTGTTGCCTGTTTTCTTTCAGCTCAAGCTCCACGCAGTGGCTTCCAGACATCATGGCCCCAAACTCAGCATGAGACTTGATGAGGAGCTGCAAACGCCAGCAGAGCTTCCTCATTGCGTAATGTGATTTCTCTAATCCACGGTCATGTTCACAATTGCATTTCCATTGAATTTTGGTCACACACTTGTTTCTTTGCTAGGATAACTTCACCGGCTTGCCCTCTGTCACTAGAATAGTGTCACTATCCAAATACAAAGTCTTAGGTCCTTTAGACTCAAACAAAAGTGAAACTAAATCACTAAGTACTTATATCCCGCACTCAATTTCCTGTAACAGTGATAGGAACCTGAGGTACAGAATTTGGGCTGTGCTGCCACTTGTTTCTTGTGAACTGGCATTTACATATACATACCAGCTTACCAGCTGAGGAGGGGCCACAATATATATCCTATGGGGAATAGAGTAAAAGTGTCCATCTCTTGAGTGTGCCAAGGGATACTTTAGGAAAGGACTTGGTATTACACTTCTGAAACCATTCAGAACACTGTAGTCCCCTCCTCCCAAGCTTTCCTTCCCTTCCTATGGTGGTAACCGTCGTAATTTCTTCCTGAACACTCCTGCTGTGAAGGGCTCTCTCTTGCCATCATTTTGTTCTTTCTCAGCATTGGCCTATTTTTCATGAAAATAGTAGCTTTTAAAGTTACACATGGACTAGACTGGTTCTGTCTACTGTAGGCTGCAGAAATATTAAGAAACTCCCCTATAGATATTTTGAAAGCTGTCACTTGCGTTACTGATTCTGTTTGTGTTTGTCGTCATGTTGACGAGTGTCACATAGGCTAAATAACATTCACCCAACAAGGCTGTGTGAGTTTTGAGCGAAATGTTATTTAACAATCTCCTACTGATTGTCAAGGCCAATATTGGGCAGCAGGAATGCAGAACATGACAGGCCAGCTCTCCCTTGAGCAGCTTACACTCTAATAGAGGGGTATGGCCACATAAGGAGATCTTTTCTCTATGGTGATGGAAGAGCTAACAAAAATCTGTAATTAATTATAACTATAAAAGTTATAACGGTAATTATATTTGTTTCTGAATAGAATAGTTTAACCAGACTTAGGTTTAAGGGAAGCAGCAAAGTGCACATCTGAGAGCAGGGGCTCCAGAGCCAGCCAGTTGGACTGAACCCTGGCACTGCCACTTCGGCTGTATGACACTGGGAAAGCTCTTACTTCTCTGTGCCATAGCCACCTCATCTGTAAACCATGGGTACACATAGGGCCTACCTCATGGAGAAGCTATGAGGACTAAACATGTGACCGTTTATTTATTTATTTATTGCTTTGAAAGCAGAATTTATTGAGAGGACAGAAAAGCTCCCACAGTGGGAAGAGACCCGAGGGGGTTGCCCAACATGTGACCTTCTAAGATCCTAGTACATACCTGTACTTTTGAATACCCAAATTGCACACAAACAAACAAAAAAAAAACAAACCTCTTTCTCTGGATTTTCCTCCCAGGCTCTTAGCACTCTGTTTTTTGCCTCAATTAGCATCATTTGTTCTAGACAGCTGTATGTTTTTCACTTACATTACAAGGTTTTGAGGAATGCCCACTTTGAGTGAATGCTATGTCATGTAAACCAAAGCCCAAGGCAACCTATGTTGGTCCTTCAGTTAGTTCCCAGAGCGGTTAGAACAGACACACACAACTCTGAGAATAAGGTTTGCTCTGCTCCCTCTGGAACCAGGGACCAGGGTGCTGTCTTCAAGATTGCTGTCAAGTCGAGGAGGGGGGTGTGCAGGGACAGTTTTGATTACACAACGCTTTTGTACTGGTTGCCTTTTTATTCTTTCAGTATTTTCTTGGTTGCTGCAAACCTTTGACTGTTTTCCACAGGTCTGAGAAAGTTGGTTCTGACAGTTTCTGCTTGATTTTTTGATGTCTTTGTGGGTCTAAAATTTTTTTGTAGTAAGGTTTATTTATTTACTTATTTAATTTTTTTTTTTTTTTTTTTTTTTGAGTTGGAGTCTCACTTTGTTGCCCAGGCTGGAGTGCAGTGGCACACTCATGGTCACCCAAGCATCGACCTGCTGGGCTCAAATGATCCTTCTGCCTCAGCCATCAAGGTAGCCAGAACTACAGGCATGCACTACCACACCTGGCTAATATTTTTTACTTATTGTAGAGACAAGGTCTCATCAAGCTGCCTGGGCTGGTCTTGAACCTGCGAGCTCAGGCAATCCACTCGCTTTGGTTTCCCAAAGTGCTGGGATTACAGGCTGAGGCCACCGAGCCTGACCTTAAATTTTTTTTAAGTCAGGGTTGCACTGTCGCCCAGGCTAGAGTGTAGAGGCACTATCACGGCTCACCACATCCTCGATCTCCTGGGCTCAGAAGATCCTTCCAGCTCAGCTTCCTGAGTAGCTGGGACAACAGGTGCATACCACCACACTGGCTAATTTTTAAAAATTGTTTTTTTTTTTTGTAGAAACAGGGCCATGCTATGTTGCCTAGGCTGGTCTCAAACTCCTGGGCTCAAGCGATCCTCCTGCCTCGGCCCAAGTGCTAAGATTACAGGCATGAGCCACTGCGTCTGGCCTAGAAATGATGTCAATTTCTGTAATGGACTACTATTCAGGTTATTCATTTCATATAAGTTGAGTTTTGGTAGTTTCTGATTTTTGAGAAATTGTACAATTTCATGTAAGTTTTTGAATTTATGTGAAATAATTCATTCTTAGTATTTACTCTATCTTTCTATTGCCTCTAGTGTGAAGCCTGTAGTGCCAGTGTTTCATTTCTGATAGTGGTAATTGTGTCATCTGTCTCTCTCTCTCTCTCAACTTTGGCTGTCTGGCTAGACTTTTATCAGTTTTATTGATCTCATAAAAAAACTAGGTTTGTTTTTATCATTTTATTTCCTGATTTAAAATTTACTGATTTCTCTTTTATCTTTTTTGTTTCTTTTCTTCTGCTTGCTTTGGGCTTTCTTCTTTTTCTATATAAGTTAAGGTGAAAATATAGATTACTGATTTGAGATCTTTCCTCTTTCTTAATCTAAGCATTAACTGCTAAGATTTTCCCTCAACACTGATTTTACCGCATCTCACATGTTTTCATGTGTTGCGCTCTAATCTTAATTCAATTCAATACATTTTTATTTCTTGAGACTTTCTCTTTGGCACATGGATGATTTGAATGTGTTGCCTAAGTTCCCAGTGTTTAGGGTTTATTCTTTTGTCCTCCTGATATTGTTTGATTTCTAGTTTGATTCCATTATTATCAGAGAATGTACTTTGTATCATTCTAATTTTTAAAAATTTGTTTTAATGGCATAGTCTATAGTCTGTTTTTGTGAATGTTCCATGTGTATTTGAAATAAATGTGTATTTTGCTGTTGGTGGTGCAGTGATATTTGGATCCACAGTGTTTGTTAACCACCCAGGGCCTGGTCTGAGACTTGAATAGTGGTCTACCACTGGTGCAGTTCTTCCCGCTTTTAGTATCTTTTCAATAGTAAGATTCTTGTAGGAGCAGTTGGTTGAACCCAAGATGTGCCATATACCTCAGTGGGATTCCTTGGTTATACTCCTCTCAGGGATCTTACCCACATTCTGTGGTTCCCAGGAGACCCCCTCCTGGTCCTTTAGCTAGAAAGGGGCCTTTAGTCTCTCCATTCTCCGCTTAGGTGGCCAAGTGGTAGGATAATAGAGAGTGAAACATAGCAAAACAGTTTCCTCTTACACTTTCTTTTCAGAAAGAAGTATTCCCTTACCTCTGAATTCTAGTATCTAGTTGCTTGTAATGTAATATCTTCAGGCCTGAGACTTTCACTTCTGCCCATGTTACCAATCCCTTTCTACTATATGGAAGGAAGTTACTATGTGCAGCCCACACCTAAAGAGTGGGGGTTATACTTCACCTCTCTGGGAACAGGAATATCTACATAAATGATTTGGATTTGTCTCTTCTCCCCCATGTAGGTATTTATTCAAGCACTTATTTATCTCACTATGGACTCATGGATATTTACGTCACACTTTGGGTCATAACCAAATATAGTTTAGTTACTTAAATTGTTCCAGATTTGACTATTGGGAACTGTTTCTGTCAGCTTCTGTTGCCCTTTGACAAACTTCCATCATTTTTTTCTTTGTTTTTGAGCACTTTCTTACTTTCTGGCAGAAAAAGATGTGTCAGGCTTATCTTGTATATTTCCTGCCCCTGCCTAGAACCATCCATTTCTCCAAGGACTCCTAGTTCCTTTCGTTAGAGAATTATATTAGAAAACAATGCTAGATGTATCCCTGCTTCTAAGCCCTATCAGCTGACAGAGCAAGAAAATGTATGTGTGTGTACACCATTGACTTTTCATAGGTCTGAAGTAGCTACTTCATGCTTTCTTTCTAGGGCTTGTAGTTGCATTCAGTGGGAGAAACAAGGAAGAGTATGCTTAATTCATCCTGATCCTAGACCATTTACATTTAATTGGTGTGGTTGGTTTAAATATACCATCTTGCTTCTTGTTTTTTATTTGTTCATTTGTCAGTTGTTCCTTTTTTTCTCTTTTCCAACTTTTTTTCTGATAAATGGAGAATGTTTATGACTCTACTTTATGCCCAATATTGGTTGAGAATTCTATATTTTTTGTAATTTTTTTATTATTCCAATTCTTGCAGTTTTACTTATCACAGATTGCTTTCAAATGATATTATACCAATTTAGGTTATGATGCAATATCCTTACAACAGGAAACTTTCATTTCCTCCCTCTTATCCTTTGAACCGTTGTCACAAATTGTACTTCTACATGTTTTATAAATGCCTCAAAACATTGTTTTTGTTTTGAATCAGAGGTAAGCACACTTTTCCCATTTAAGGCCAGACAGTAACTATTTCAGGCTTTGCAAGTCAAACAAATACACATATATGTACACACACACACACACACACACACACACACATTCTTTTTTAGTTTTTTTTTTTTTGTCGTTTGTTTTGTTTTGTTTCGTTGGATTCTCACAAACAACAACATCCGGGCTGGAGTGCAGTGGCACACACGCTCATGGCCACCCCAGCGTCGACCTGCTGGACTCCAGCGATCCTTCTGCCTCAGCCTTCCGAATAGCTGAAACTACAGACGTGCACTACCATGCCCGGCTATTTTTTATTTTATTGTAGAGTAAAGGTCTCGCCAAGTTGCCCGGGCTGCTCTCGAACCCGCGGTCTCAGGCAATCCACTCACCTCGGCCTCCCAAAGTGCTGGGATTACAGGCTGAGCCACCAAGCCTGGCCACATATATTCTTTAAAAAATATTCTTAGTTCAAAGGCTGTACCAAGACACACCGCAGGCAAGATTTAGCCTACAGGCAATAACCTGCCAACCCTTGCTTTGGAAAGTCGATTATCTTTTAAGCTATATAAATCTAAGAAAATTGTGTCTTTTCTATTTACACTCCTTGTTTACCATTTCCAGCTCTCTGCCTTTCTTTTTATATATACACATTTTCATATATTCACATAATCCATCTGCATTGAGAACATTTAAAAAAATTCTTTGTTTTTCTGCAAAATTCATTTTCTCTTCATTTCTGAACAATATTTTCACTAGATACCATTTCTGTATCTAGTGGACAGTTTCGTTGTTGTTGTTGTTTTGTTTTTCAAGGATTTTCTTGGTTTAGCACTTTGAAGATCAGTCTTCTGTCGTTTGGATCGCACAGTTTCTGGTGATAATCTGTTGGAATTCTTATCTTTGTTTCTCCATGTGTAATTTTTTCTTCTTATTGCCTTCAAGAGTTTCTCTTTGTCTTTGTTTTTCAGGAGCTTGAATATTATGTGTTTTTCTTTTGATCCTGTTAGTTTTCTGTGGGCTAATGGATATGTGTGTGTACGTTTTGTCTTTAATCATTTTTAAAAAATTCTTGGCCATTGCCTCTTTAAACATATCTTCTGTCCTGTTCTTCCTCTCTATTTATTCTCCTTCTAAGACTCTAATAATACATACACTTCATCATTTGATATTGTCCCACCACTCTTTGATGTTGTATTCTATATTTTCACTTTTTCTTTTTGTGTTTCATTGGAATAATTTCTCATCATATATTTCATATTTATTATGTTTATGTTCAGCCTGTCGTTAAGCCTTTTAATAGAAACTTTTGGGCAACCCCTTCAGGTCCCCTCCCGCTGTGGGAACTTTTCTGTCCTCCGAATAAATCCTACTTTTTAAAAAAAGGAAAAAAAGGAACTTTTAAATACTACTATTTCCATTTAATTCTCTTATTGTTTTTTGGGTTTTTTTTGTTTTTTGTTTTTTTCTTTTTGAGTCGGAGTCTCACTCTGTCGCCCAGACTGGAGTGCAGTGGCCGCTCCCAGCCACCGCAGCCTCGACCTGCTGGGCTCCGGCGATCCTTCCAGCTCAGCCTTCCAAGTAGCTGGAACTACAGGCGCGCGCTACCACGCCCGGCTAATTTTTGACTTATTGTAGAGATGAGGTCTCGCCAAGTTGCCCAGGTAGGTCTCAAACCCGCGGGCTCAGGCAATCCACTCACCTCAGCCTCCCAAGGCGCGGGATTACAGGCTGAGCCACCCGAGCCCAGCTAATTCTCTTATTGTTTAGATCTCTCTGCTAAACCTACTTATCTCTTTATGTACATGATACACTTTTTCCTTTAGATTATTTAACATATTAATCATAGTTGTTTTAACGTATCTTTCTAATATAGTCAACATCCAGGTCATCTGTGTATAGTTCTGGTTATTGCTTTTTCTCTTGGCAATGAGTTAACTGCTCTTGTTTTTAGGGTGTTAGTGTTTGGTAATCTTTTAATTGAGTGCCAAACATAATTTGTAGAAGAAGAATACAGATTGAGGTAAATAGTATTTATGCCTGGAAATCGGCATGCCTCTTCTTCTGCCATGTTGTTAAATTTAGTCAGTTTAGCTGGGTTTGGGTTTTGTTGTTGCTATCATCTTCAAAATCTTCCAGTGATGAGTGGCCTTTACCTAGGCGTAGTGTAGGCCTATGATGTCAGGGCATTTTCCGAGTCCCTGTCCTCATTCAGCGTTCAGCAATCTCAGCAGGCCTGCACCACAGAAAAACTCTCTGTGCTTTTCCCCTCCTCCACTCTCATTTTATGGGATCACCTTTCACTTTCTTTTTCTTTATTGGGATATAGCTCACATAACATAAAAGTCACCATTTTAAAGGGTACAATTCAGTGGCTTTCAGTATATTCTCTGGGTTGTGTAGTCATCACCACTATTTAATTGTAGAACATTTTCATTGCCCCCAAAAGAAAGCCCTATTCATCATCACTGACTTTCCACTCTCCCTTCCCTTAGCCCTAGGCAAGCATTAATTTACTTTCTGTCTCTATAAATTTGCCTATTCTTGACATTTTGTGTAAATGGAACCCTAAAATATATGGTCTTTTATACCTGGCTTCTCACCATAAGCATAATGTATTCAAGGTTTATACATATTGTATCATGTAACAATATTTCATGTATATTTACTACCAAATAATATTTGATTGTGTGGATATACCATATCTGTTCATGTATTCATCAGTTGATGGACATTGGGGTTGTTTCCTGATTTGGGTTATTGTAAATAATAAGCACTGCTATGAACATTTGTGTACAGGTTCTTTGTTTGCTTTAAAGATGTGGGGTACAAGTCAGTGTTAGGTATACAAATGGTCATTGTACAGGTAAAGTTTGGGCCTCACTTTGGTCCCCACTTCACCTGATTTGAGATCAGGTACCCTTACTGGTTTTTGTGTAGACATATATTTTCCTTTCTCTTGACTATCTACTTAGGAGTGGAATTAATAAGTCAAATGGTAACACTCTATGTTTAAGTTTTTGAGAAAATACTATTTCCTACAGCAGCTGTATCATTTTTATGTTCCCATTAGCAAAGAATGAGGACTCTAATTTCTTCATATTATCACTGACAATTATTTTCTGTCTTTTATACTTTAGCGAGTGTAAAGTCATATTTCATTGTGGTTTTGATTTGAATTTCTCTAATGACTAATGATGTTGAATATGTATTTCTTGGTCATTTACAAATCTTATTTGAAGAAATGTCTATTCAAACCTTTTGCCCATTTTAAAACTGGTTTATTTGTCTTTTCACTACTGAGTTGTAATAGTTCATTACATATTCTAGGTTCTAGACCCTTATCATATATGTGATTAACAGGCATTTTCTTCCAATCTGCAGGTGGCTTTTTAATTTTCTTAATGATGTCCCTTGGAGCATAAACATTTATAATTTTAATGGAGTCCAATTTATCTATTCTTTGTCACTGCGTAGTGGTATCACATCTAAGAAATGATTGCCTAACACAAGGCCATGAAGACTTACTCCTACTTTTTATAGTAACTATTACTTACAATTATCTAACAAACATACATATACTTGTGACAGTTCAAGTTCAGAAACAATAATAGGATTGTCCTGTGGGGGAAAAAAGATGTAAAAAGGAGAAAACAAGGTATTCCAAAGATAGCACTTCCCTGGGTGAGTAAAGAGACTATCCCCTTCATGAAGTTCTCATTAAACTCAGCAGGAAATACAGGATCAGTGTCCTCACGTCTCTGGTAGTGTGTGGAGGGAAGGTCTGGTAGTCTGGGAGTGCAATCAACAACCCAAAGCTGAAAAGAAGACATGAGGAAGGATAGTGTTATCATTTGTTTGCAGAAATATTACAAATCTGTAGTAACTAAAATAGCATAAAATGACATAAAAACAGAAACATAGGCCAATGGAACACAACAGATAACCCAGAAATAAATCTACAAACCTACAACCAACTCATTTTTGACAAAGATGTCAAGAACATATAGTGGCATAAGAACAGCCTCTTCAATAAATGGTACTGGAAAAACTGGATGTCCACATGCAGAAAAATGAAACTAGACCCCTACTTTTCACCATGCGCAAAAATCAACTCAAAATTTATTAGAGGCTTAAATATAAGACGTGAAACTATGCAATTACTAGAAGAAAACATTGGGAACATCTAACACGATACAAGTCTGGGCAAAGATTTTTTTGGTTAATACCTCAAAAGAACAGGCAACAGAAGGAAAAACAGGCAAATGGAATTACCCGCAACCAAAACACCTCTGCACAGCAAATAAAGCAATCAGTAAATTAAAAAGACAACCTACAGCAAGGGAGAAAAATATTTCCAAACTATTCATCTGACAAGAGATCAATAAACAGAATACATATATATATAGAACCCAAATAACCTAATAATTAAAAGAATCTGATTTTTTTAATGGGCAAAGTACCTGAGTAGACAGCTCTCAAAAGAAGACATACAAATGACCAACAGGTGTATGAAAAAGTGCTTAATGTCACCAATCAACAGGGAAATGCACATAAAAACCACAGTAAGATATCACCTTATCTCAGTTAAAATGGCTATTATCAAAAGGACAAAAAATAATATTTGCTGGTGAGGATGCAGAGAAAGGAGAATGTACGTTGCTGATGGGAATTTAAAGTGGTACAGTCACTATGGGAAATAGTATGGAGGTTCCACAAAAAACTAAAAATAGAACTACCATATGATTCAGCAGACCCACCGCTAGGTATACACAAAATAAAGTAAATCAGCATATCAAAAAGATATCTTCATGCCCATGTTTATTGCATCACTATTCACAATAGCCAAGACATGGAATCAACCTAAGCATCCATCAATGGATAAAGAAAACGTATCCATGGTGTATATGCACAATGGAATATTATTCAGTTCTAAAAAAAGAAGGAAATTCTGTCAGTTGCAGCAGCATGAATGGAACTGGAGGACATTATGTTAAGCAAAATAAGCCAGGCACAGAAAGCTAAATATCGCATGTTTTTGCACATATGTGGGAGATAAAAAGTGAATCTCATGGAAGTAGAGAATATAATGGTGGTTACCAAAGATTGGTAAGGAAATGGGGTATAGGAGGATGAAGAGAAAGTATTTTATGCATATAAATAAACAGTTAGATAGAAGAAATGGGTTCTAGTATTCAATAATACAGTAGGGAGACTATAGTTAATAATAATATATTGTATATTTCAAAATTGCTAGAAGACAATATTTGGAGTGCTCCCAATGCAAAGAAAAGATAAAGTTTAAGGTGATGGATATACCAATTACTCTGAGTTGATCATTACGCATTTTATACATGTATCAAAATATCACATGTAACCCCCCAAATTATGTACAACTATTCGACAGCAATAAAAAAAAAGGAATGAAGGTCCCCATTTACTTCTTCTACAGATCTTGGGACATAGAAATCAACCTCTTTGGGGGAATTTCTAGTTTTTCAGCCACTGGGGGCACCCTTGGCTCTGATCCATGGGCAGGTGCATCCCTGAGGCTCTTTATTCATACAACAGGAATCAAGAGTAATCCCTTGCTTTGTAAAGAATTGTTCAAGGCTGTTTCTAGTTCATTTCAAAGATAGTTCAATTGATAACAATATACAAGCACATTATGCTTGAGGTCTGAAGACAAAATGCAGAACTTATAATATGATTTTGGGACTGCAGCGTGCTGTATAGACATAGACAGCTTGCGCTTGTGTATTCTGCTATGTTGTTTCTTGCTTTATCACATGGAACTTACTAAAATTGACCATCATGGAATTATTTAGAAAGCTGGATGATGCAGTCACATATGTGTCTGTGTGCATGTATGTGGGAGGGGTAACATTGAGTATAAAATCTTTGAGCCACAAAAGCAAATCTTACTAGTAGGCATTCTCTGGTTCCATGTGTTCCTGATGTTCATTCAGGGTTGGCAAGGGATTTTGACAGAAGAAATGGCTTGCCAATTTAAAGTTTTATTTTTCAAAAAATAAAAAGACGGAAGGATCGCCAGCACCCAGCAAGTTGACGCTGGGGTGGCCGTGAGTGTGCCACTACACTCCAGCCTGGGCAACAGAGTGAGACTCCAACTCAAAAAATTAAAAAAAAAAGAACCTGAAAAAAGATTATGACTTTCAGACAAGTTTCCAGAGTGTCACCTGGGATGCTGGGTTGGAGCTAGCAGGAACACGGTACCTTCTGAGTGCCTCCCAGCTGTGAACTACTTGCTGAAACCTGGGAATGCCATAACGGTGAAGGAAACCAGAATTTCAGTTAGGTCCGCCTAATTAAAGGAGAAGGCTGGCTGGCAAGGAGGGATGGAGTTCCAGTGAAAATCTAGCCTCCTACCAGTTCACATGGCTCCAGAGGCAAAGGGGAACGTGATTTGGGGACAGCAAGTTGCTGTTAGAAGACTGATGGTTCCCCCTAGTTTCCTTTAGTTCTTTGCCTTGATTTTCTTTAGGTTCTAAAGTATTTTAAAAGTCTTTCACTAGTAAGGCTGGGACGGTCTCTATTAATTTCTTTTTTCCTGAGAATGGGCAATACGTCCTTGTTTCTTTGCATGCTTCATAATTATTTTTGAAAACTAAAACTTGACATTTTAAATATTATGATGTGCTAAATGTGGAAATCAAATCCCCCTCACCTCCCTGGGAGTTGACTTTGCTTGCTCTGGGTTGTAGGTTTTTATTTGTTTAGTGACTTTTCTCCATTATTTTTGTAAATTCTGTATTTTTGTAAATTCTGTATTTTTGTTGTGTGCAGGCACTGAGATCTCTTATTTTATTAGCTTAGTGGTCACCTAGTGATTTGACAGATATTTTCTTAAATTTATAAAAAAAAATTCCAATCTTTGGAGATGCTGTGTGTGTGTGTATGTGTGTGTGTTTTGGGGCACATTATACTACAGAAGGTGACCTAGTCTACTATTTTCACTTTAGCCAACTTAATAATTTTTGTGAATACAGCAATACCTTGAACATTTGTCTAGTATTACTATAGAAAATAGTCATACTTTATGTAATAGTAGTTTCACAACTGGCAATTTTATATGGTTAGCCCCAAGGGCAGTTTGAGAGGCTCATATTTCTGATAGTCGTGCTTTACGTTGATGTGTCACCCTCCTTCTGAGAACCTGGAAGCATTTCACAAGTGGTAATTAGACTTCCCAACACCCACTGGAGAATAGATATTATTATATGAGCTGGTTTTAAGGATGAGTAAGACGAATCAAGTTTTCATCTGCTGAAGCACCAGGACCCCGTCTCCAACTTTTTGGTCCGGCTCCCCTGCCCATCTTCCAGGCACAGTTCAATGCCTCGCCCTAACAAGATTCACAGTGAACATTGAAATACAGAAGAGGAACTAAGGCAAAAAGAAGGTGTGTAACGTGCTCTGAGCCACCCAGCTAGTATGGGCAGGGGAGCAGAGACACAACTCAGGATCTAGCTGAACCTGCAGCCCACGCTGCTAGAAAGAGGTACTTGCTTGTGAGGCAACATCTTCATTACCTGTGGCCCCACCCCAAACAGGCATCAAGAGAGAGATGGCTGGTCAGTTCAGATTCTTGAATAACAGGCACTGCTGCCCTTTCAAGAGCTTCATAGACAGGGGCAGGCTCCTCAGAGTCCAGAGTCTTGAGCATAGATGCTACTTTGGTGAGGTCCCAGAGAGACCTGGAGCTGAATCACTGCTGTGAAGGCACACAAAATCAACTTTAGCAATCCCCCCAGAGTTGAGCAGGCCCTGGAGGCTACCCAGCAAAGGCAACAGGACACTGACACACAGACAAGTTGTCAACTTCTAAGTTTCTCACTATTGAGTAAAAATTTCCAGACAAGCAAGCATAGGAGGCTATAATGATCTATGTGAATGCAGATTAGACTTAGAGATACTAGTAAGAACTCATCTTTAACTTAATTACATACAGATTATTACATCTAGAAATATTTATAGATATATGAGTATATGCAGATTATTATAAACACATATAATTCCTTGCTTTGTCAGCAGAGGCCATAGAAGCAACAATACCCCAGCAGCAATGAGCATACCTAGTATCTGGATCTACGTTTCTAATACCATTCTTCAATTTTAAAAAAAAAGGCAGGGGGAAGGCTCAGTGGAAAAATTTCGGATTCTAAAATTGTGGCAAAGAAATCTACAAGATGATTCTGAAACATCTGGTAGTGCTTGAATGTAAAGATGTGCTAATTTTTTTTAAAACCCACATTGATAGATGTATGAGAAAGGCATGTACAAAGGGCACTAACGGAAAGAGCTCCCAGCCAGGCTCGGTTGCTCAGTCTGTAATCCCAGCACTTTGGGAGGCTGAGGTGAGTGGACTGCCTGAGCCCATGACAAGACCAGTCCGGGCAACTTAGCAAGACCTCGTCTCTACAATAACTAAAAAAATTAGCCAGGCATGGTAGCACGTGCCTGTAGTTCCGGCTACTTGGAAGACTGAGGCAGAAGGATCGCCGAAGCCCAGCAGGTCAACGCTGGGGTAGCTGTGAGTGTGCCACTGCACTCCAGCCTGGGCGACGGTGTGAGACTCCAACTCAAAAAAAAAAAAAAAAGAAAGAAAAGAAAAGAAACAGCTCCCAATGGCCAAACCTGGAGCAGTTTGAACAACAAAATATATAAGGTTGTATTGGTTTTTAAACCAAAGTATACAATTAGTATGTATGAGTCCATTCTGAGATAAGCAAATGATCATCAATTAAATGTATAAATGAGGAAGAACAGACAAATTTCTCAGGAAGAAGAATTCCAAACAATTCATGCAGATTCTCTCACTTCCAGAAAGTGGAGTGTGAATCCCCATCGCTCAGAGTGTGGGCCACACAGAGTAACTTTACTCCAAAGAGGACAGCATGGAAAAGGACAATTAAAAAGTAACTTTACAGTATAGACACTTGGCAAACACTACTTTGGCCAGATGATCAAGGTAAACGTCATCAGTAATAAGTCTTGCTGATAGTATGTAGCCTTGATGTGATAGGATGAGAGTGGCAATTCTGCTCTGTCATCTTCTTTCCCAAAACCCAGAACCCCAGTCTGATCATGGGAAAAGCACCAGATAAACCACAGCTGAGGGCCATTCTACAAAATACCCAGCAAATATTCCTCAAAACTGTCAACATCATCAGAAACAAGGGACGTGTCACAGCCAAAAGGAGTTGAAAGGGACATTACAACTAAACGAAATGGGATGTCCTGGATGGGATCATAGAAGACCAAAAAAAGACAGTAGGTAAAAACTAAAGAAATGTGAATAAAGAATGACCTTTAGTTAATAACAAATGATGCATCAATTGTAACAAATGTATCATACTCATAGAAGATTTTAACAATAGGGGAAGCCAAGGGATGGGCATATACGAACTCTGTGCATTCTTTGAAATTTCTTTTCAAATTGAAAACATTTCAAAATAAAGTCTACTGAAAGTTTTAAAAATAGAAACAACAAGAGGAAACTTTGGAAAGTGATTAAGAAAAAAAAAAAAAAGGAAACCAAACACAAGCACAGGGAACCAGGCAATACGAAGCCAAATATTCCTGTTCTGGCCTCAGTTCTTTCCTCCCCCTCAGCCTCCAAGCCTGACTCCTCCACAAGAATCTTCCTGCACATTAATCAATGCCCTAATCTGGACTCACAATGTACTTTGCCTGGACTATGGCAGGAGTCACCTAATAAGGTAAAACATTAAAACTGAGGCCCCTTACTTACTCAGGAAGGGCCGTAGGACACTTGCCAGGGTAACTGCCAAAGGGAAGGGCTGACAAGGGCCAGGCAGGAGCTCAGCCCCTTGTTAAGGAGGCTGGAGTTCAGAACAGGGTTTTAGCCATGGCTGGTAGAACAGGGAGACTTCTGAAGGGAGCAGGATCTTGGCTGAGAGGCTTCACACCACCCCTCAAGTGGCAGGCTCAGGGTGTGCAGAGAACCTCAGGACCTTCCCACAGATGGGCATGAGGAGGCTTCTGTCTGCTCTGCCCTACCCTGGTCAGGACTGTCTTGGTCCTGGGTGATGCGTGCCCACACAGGAGGCTACTGCAGAGGATGCTGGACCCTGGAAATCCTCCAGGAGGAGCAGTGGGAAGTAGGCAAGGCATCCTAGCTGCTGAAGCCCTGCAGTCCTTAGATGCCCTGGGGCAAGCACTTTCCACACCCATCAGCTCTCTCCAAGAAAAGGACAGGCTGCCCCCATTTTCAGCAGTGCCATTGGTCCCAGCAGTGTCCTTGCTTCCACCCTGGGGTACCATGCAAGTGTCTGCCCCTAGCCATTCCTGGGAGCACCTGGCTCCATCTCACCTCCAGCCCCATTTTAATCCCATGTCTCCCTCCTCCCTCACCAGACCAGAGTAGCTCAGATGGATCTGGTGGATGCTCCATAGATGGTCTCTCCAAGAGGGTGTATTATTTAATTAGGTGTTCGGGAGTCTTCCCCAGCTAGGTGCAACTAACTCAAATCTCCTAAAATTACAGAGTCAAGGACCAACTTCTTTCCTTCCTCTTAGCTTCTTGTCTATCCACACCACTATTTTCCTTCATTCACCCCAACCAAAAATCTAGCCCTTGCTTAAAATTGGCCAAATTATACTAAAAATAAACAAACTAAAGTGCTTTTTAATAGAGTCAGCTCTAGCTTTCCCAGCCAGGCAGAAAAGTACCTGGCCGGGGAGCCAGCAGGAAGGGTGCTCCAAACAGTGGGATCAGCAGTTGTGGAGATGGAATCTTATGACTACACTATACTGTAACGAATACTATGGCCACACTCATAAAACCACAAACACAGCTTGGTTTCCAACTTTGAGATTCAACCTGCAAAAAAACAAAACAAAACAAAACTAGACGACTTAATTATGTTTAAACAAAAATGGACATGGGAAAGTACAAATACAGCTCTCATGGTGTTGTGATGCACTGCTCAGATCTCCCTTCAAGACCAAAAGTTGTGTTTCCCCAGCTGACATGAGAGCTGTTAGCTGCTGTTAGCCCTCCTCAGAAACTGTCTTGAAAAAAGACAGTCACCCAGACTAAGGTCACAGCTGCTCTCAGGAAGCCCACATCCAACCACTCAGCTTGAGGGTGTAAAGGTCCAGCCCCTTATCCCAACGTGGAACATCTCTGAAAGTCATATCAGCATCAGAGCTCCCTGTGATGCTGGCTGAAGCCCTTTTTGAGGCCGTATCAGAGCCCACTTCTCCATCTGCTGAATCCTGATCTCTTTCCTCCTTCCTTCTCTCTCCTCCCAGTTCCTTCCTTTCCACAGGTGTTGACCCTTAGAGCACTTCCTAAGAATCTTCCTGCACATTAATCTCCATCTTGCATTTGGCTTCCCTGGGAACCTGGCCTGCAACAACAATTGAAAGAAACCTGGGAAGAGGAAGGGAGCAAGAGAGGGGGAGGAAAGTGTAGGCACGTTAATGTCCTCATTACAAAGTGAAAAGTCAATCCTTGTTGCACCCACTTTCTAGAAAGATAAATAGAAGTGCGGGGGTATTACTTAAAGATACAAAAGCAACCAATAGAAAACCCCAAAATGGCAACACACCTTAATATTAAAAGGAGAAGGGAGAGGTAGGGAGAGATGAAACCAAATTTGCCACGAGTTGAAAACTGATGAAGTTCATTCATGAGCACCTGGGGTTTACTACACTATTGTCTGTACTCTTGTATAGGTTCCATCAATTTCCAAAGTCCAGGGTTTAAAATATATATATATAAAAGAGGAAGAGACGGATGAACTATAATCGCATCTATCACAGGAGGAAGTCGGCAACGTCTAAAGTTGAAAATGACATTAAAAGTTGACACCGGCATAGCATATTCAGAAAGAAAGAGGAAAACTACCAGAAGAACCGAAACTAGAAACATCTAAAAGGAGAACAGAGGTAGGGAAGAGTAGGGCAAAGGGCCATTGCTTTGTATTCTATGCCTTTTGTTCTCCTTCACAGCAGTTACGAGTTGGACAATGTCTCCCAAAACCGGTGTGTTGGATCCCCAACCCCCAGGCGCTCAGAATGTGAGTTATTTAAAAACAGGATCTTTACGGAGGCAATCAAGTAAAAATGAGGTCATTAGGGTGGGCCCTAACCAATATGACTGGTGTCCTTGTCAAAAGGAAAAATTTGGACACAGACACACATACGTCCATGTGGAGACAGAGGATTGAAGAGATGCATCTACATGTAGGGCATGCCAAAGATTGCCCGCAAGACACAAGGAGCTAGGAAGAGACAAGGAGGCATCCTTCTTCTGTAGGTTTCAGAGGGTGCCCAGCCCTGTCAGCACTCGGATTTGAGACTTCCAGCCTCCAGAACTGTAAGACAATGCATTTCTGTTGTCCCAAGCCACACAGTTTGTGGTTCTTTGTTACAGCAGCCCTGGAAAACAAACACAAGTGAAAAACGATTCAAAATTTAACAAGACTGATAGGCTGTAGGGAAGTTCAGTTGAGACAGGAAAGTATATGCACCAATCAGCACGGCAGTGTTGTTATTGTTATTATTACTTGCTCTGGCGGGAGCTCAATGTCTTGCAGGATCTCCTAGGGGCGGGACAAGAGAGGGAGCAAGTGAAGAGGACCAGTAAAAGCGCAGTTCGGGAGGCTCACCTGGGTTACGACCGGTGGGATGGGATGGAGATAAACCAGAACTAGGAGGTGGGACAGCAGGTGGAGAGGGGGTAAGGGTGTGAGGAAATTGGTTTGAGTCTAAGACATTTGAGGTGGAGCAGATCCTGATGGTGGAACGTCAAGGATGTGGCCTTGAAGGTGGGGAGCTGAGACAGGCAGGAAGAGACTGCTAGAGTTCAGGAGATGTCAAGGGGCTGGGAGTGGCACAGACTGCCCATGTAGACGCTGGAGGCCCCTAGGATGAAGGCAGGACACAGGGTGCCAAGGGAGTGTGTCAGGACAATGCCTGGGCCTTCGGGGAATGAGGGAGAGAGAGAGAGAATCTGGTCCTTGTCAACCAATGCTGTGCAACAAACCACCACAAGCTTAGTGGGCATGAACAGCAGCCATGCTTCACGTCCCCGCTTCCGTGGGTGGGAAATCCAGGCACAGCAGAGCTGGGTCTTCTGCTCAGGGTCTGGAGCAAAGGGCTGCCTTCTCACTTGAGGCTCAGGGCTCTCTTCCAAGCTTGTTCAGATGGTTGGCAGAATTGAGATCCATGTGGTGTAGTACTAAGGTTCCTATTTTCTTTTCTGTTTTTTAGGTCCCGATTTTCTTTTTTTTTTAGGGCCCTATTTTCTTGCTGGCTGTCAGCCTAGGGCTGCTGTCAACTCCTGGAGGCTGCTCCCCACTTCTGGCCAGATGGCCTTCTGCCAGGCCCTCTCCCAGGTGCTCTCACAACATGGGGTTCACCTGCTCATCTCCTCAAGACCAGCAGGGGAGTCTCTCTAACCTCGGGGAAGGCCTGGCCCTCTTTTGAAACATTCATCTGAGGAGGTTGGATGCATCCAGGATGACCTCCCTTTAGGGTCACTCAAAGTCACCCACTGGGGACCTTAATTAAATCCCTTCACCTTTGCCACATTCTATTGTTTATGAACAAGTACAGTTGTCCCTTGATATCCTGAGGGTTTGGTTTGAGGACCCCCCTGCTGATGCCAAACTCCATGGGTGCCCAAGTCCTTTATAAAAAACAGTGTAGTATTTGCATGCCACCTATGCACATCCTCCCAAATGCTTTAAATCATGTCTACATTGCTTTTATCACGCCTAAGGAAATGCAGATGCTATGCAAATAGTTCTGACACTGTATTGTTGAGGAAAGAACAACAAGAAAAATCCTGTACATGCTCCCTACAGAGGCAGCCATCCCTTTATTAAAAATAGTTTTGATCACGGTTGGTTGAATACACAATGTGCAACCTACAGACAGGGA
>CAUYQG010290508.1:0-10977 GCA_963574415.1 Tarsius wallacei
GCCATCAAAGTTGTCATCGTATTACCCTTGATGTCCTGAATGTCATCAAAATATCTTCCTTTTAATATTTCCTTTATTTTTGGGTGAAGAAAAAAGTCATTGGGAGCTGGATCAGGTGAGTAGGGAGGGTGTTCCAATACAGACAGTGCGGTGTGAGCTGGCACATTGTTGTGATGTAAGAGCTCCTTTGGGGCCATTTTTGCACACACCTTTCTCATGCCAAGATTTTCAGCTAAGATTGTCCTGTTTTTCTATCAATGTTTATTTGGTCTGCTATGCTTCTCAGAGTCAGCCAACAATTTTTACATACAATTCAACGAATGTTTTTGTCTTTTCTGCTCATTACTGGTTGTCCTGACCTCTCTTTATCAGGGACACTTACTCTCCCCTCAGAAAAATGTTTAATCCATTTGAACACTGCCCTTTTCTTCATGCCATTACCTCCGTAAACTTGGATTAATATGTCCCTGATGTCATTTCCAGTCTTGCTAAGTTTAACAAGAAATGTAATGTGTGTTGCTCGAATTCAAGCTCCGACATTCTTGCGATGGCACACAAAAACATGCAACAGCAATAATGAATGCCACTCAGCAAGACGCCACCACACATAGGCATGAATGCAGCTGTGAGACACTGCTATACCAATGTTATGAAACCTTCCCAAGTTGTTTGTACAGTGCTGCCAACAAAAGCACACAGTGGCAAGTTCACAAGCTTAATTGTCATACCAGTATGTGTTTTTTCCATTCACCATAAGATGCAAAAAAGTACTAATGTTCAGAAAGTCACTATGCTTTCATATTGCTGTGGTTGGATGTAGGGGATATCTTTGCAATCATTCCAAAAGTTTAGAAGATTCCTAACAGGACCAAACCAGGTTGACAAAAATATTTTTCAAGACTGTATTTAAATAATGATCTAGCATACTCTTTTAAACACCTAAAATATTTTCCCCCAAAACAACAGTACAAACAGGATTGACACTCATTGTCCCGAAGTTACAATGTAGCTTTCAGCATTGTTCTTGAAATATTTTTCCCTTTAAGTTTCTGATTCATCTCATTCTAATGGAGTATTACTTGTTTTTATTATTCAAATTTATAAGAGAAATCCATAGCCAAATTGATTTTATTTCTTCAGGACACCCAAATCTTAGCAATAATTTTCAGTAAATGTATAGTTATTTCATTGTCTTTCTTGTTCAGTAACCCTATTTTCTCAAGTTGTGACTATATTTCTACATGCAGGATTAAAGATCTATGACAGATAAGGGCTTACCCTTATTATGAGAAACAAATGTTCTTTGATGATTTCATTTGTTGTGATTCAAATATGTAATACCATATTTGAAACTGATGAAATTATTTTGATTTTTTTCTTCGTGCAAACTATAGAAGACTCAAATGGCCTACATTCCCAAATACTTCTATAGTGTACAAGTTTTCCCAGAAAATGAATATACAAGACTTGAAAACCATCAAGCAGATATAGTTCTCGGATAGCTGGCTAGGGTCAACTTCTAGCTAGTGAATTGTTTACTTGGCTATCCCGTCTTCTGTTAATCTATTCCTTTTGTAATTGTATAAATGGTAAGCAACAGTGTCAAATATATAGAAAAATGGCCAGCAAAAAATCTTCTCCTTGACCTCACAAGTCAAAATTCAATGATTCAGATGGTAAAGACAATTTATAGAGTGTATTGGAAAATAGGTATGGCTGTTGGTTCTAAAGTTAAAATGCTAATATTGAGCTTGGAATGTCCTAAAATGCTTTGCTTAAGAAAATCTTGGGGCTCCACACCTATGAACATACATTGCAGATGATATATTCCTATGAAGACATAATTTCCACCGAATCCAAGATTTGGCTTAATAAAATGTGAAGTTCATTCAAATAAAAATATATTAGAAACAGAACGACTCTGCCTAGAAACAGAACATTGATCTTAGGAAGACGGCAGAACTGATGAATGTCACCTTATCTGCCCCTTGGAGAAGTATGTTTGCAGTCTGGACATTTTTTTTTTCTCTGCTCTGTGGGATCGATGCTGGTTCCCCTTGAACTTTCTGCCTGCTAAGGTTTTTCATTTTAATTTGCATAAGGTGAGAAGCCCTTTGTGACATTCTGGGTGTCTGTCCTCATCCTGGCCTGATGAATGGTTTCCTATAGTCTCGTTACACATGCCTTCCCTCCTACTCTCTTGACTCGGAACAGTGACTTCAGGGTTTTAGTAGGGACAGTCACCAAAACTCTTCAAGAAAACCCAGTAGAACACCAGAAAGGGAAAACAGAGTTTTTAGACACGTTTTCTACATTGTTTCTAGGAAAATGCATGTTTTAGAAACTGGCTTCTTAAAGAAAGAAAGCAAACAATAACCTTTTGAAACAGTAAAATATAATTTATAAAAATAAAGTATGCTAATAATTTTACAAATCTAAAAAAAAGTTTTTCTTTTTTTTACAAAGCCTATGAAATTTTCACATTAGTTTTAATCATTACCTGCTCTGTAATGTGATTAAATATCCCTCCCACAATACAAACACAAAATGGAAAAACACCTTCTGTGTGCAATCTCTGAGGAGGGAATTTCCCTCATCTAAGGAGCTTAACATCAATAAGCACCTGATTCCTTTCCAAATTTGGATATTCTTGGATCATATAAAGGTATCTGCAAAAAGTCAGTTCTTTTTAAAATTCTCAATGCATTTGTGCGTGTGGGTGTGTATGTGCGTGTGCACGCATGTGTGCATGTTTATGTGCGTGTGTTTAGGTAAATGTATCAGTCTGCTTTGGTATAACAGGTGTCATCAAAATCACATCTCCATATTGTACCCCTAAATAAGCATGCTTGCTAGAACAGGCTGAAAGAAGGGCAATATTCCAGAGAGCTGGTGGACACGTCAGCACTGAGAAGAGGCATTGCAATGATAGGAAAAGAGTCCAAAAGGGAAATTCTGAGACTAACTCAGCTCCAGGCTGGATGCTCAGAGGTCTTGGAGCACAGAAAAGGTGAAAAGTTCCTGATTAAAGCCATATATACCTTATGAGGCTGAATTTGATATTATACAACTTTGTATTTATTTTCCTAGGGTGTTTTGGTTAGGTAAGCAAGAAATGAAATAGGATATCACCCATTCTGGTTGGTATTTTATAATGTTGAATAATAAGAGTATGCACTTATAAGTTAATCAAATATTTTGGTATGGCCTAAACTTATGGTTGTGGGTCATTTCCTTAATCACAGGATGCAAAACACAGCTCATAATAATGTGATTTTATAACTTTGAAAATAACTTTCATTGCAATCTGGGTCCATTCTCACATGCAGACATTAACAAGCAAAGTAGAATTATCACTTACATGTGAAGCAACCTGAAATTATATAGTTAAACAAGGAAAGAGAGCCACACGTGGATGACCGGATACAGATGTACAAGATGTATTTGATGCACAAGACCTACCTTGCCAAAGATTCTTGCCAAAGAAGTACCACTGGAGTTTGGATGAAAGATTTGGAGGGTTGAGAAGGACAAAGTATGCAAGTAACCTCCAACGTAGGGACAAAGCTTCTCCCCACCAGGGCTTGGCCTAGCAGGGCTGTCCTTGAGGAGCACCAGGCACAGCAAACATTTTGATTGGGTTCCTTGTCCTTTTTAGACCCTCTCTCTAATATTTAAGGAACCAGATCTGCAAAATAGATATCTGGTTTACTCAAAAACAAACAAAAACTATTATAATGTCAAAGATCAATAGCTTGTAATTTTCTTGTATTAATTAGAAATAGAAATTCCCAAATCTAAACTAAAAATGAAAATTTTGTCCTACTTTAAAAAAAATGTGTCTTACTTAAAACACAAAATTTATGCATTAACCCTGAAGATTCCTAAAGAAGAAAAGAAAAAACCAACAATGAGAATGAGAAATTTTAAGCTATGGCCTAAAATGTATGTAAGATGGATTGTACAATAGTATAAATCATGAACACAACATGTGAGATATAGGTGATTTCTAACAGACTATTAAGCTGGTCTGCTTTGAAGCATTGTCTTGTGCCTTTTCCTTCATCAGTGTGACTGATCTAAACTTAGAAGTGATTTTGAAGCTATGATTTTTGTTTTCTGGAAATATTGCAATTTGTTGTTGTTGTTGTTGTTCTTCCCCCCTATCTCTTTTCGGATATTGATGTCGGCCTTGCTGTCGCTTCAGATGAGAGTTTACAGGAGGCAAGCTTTTCTTAGGTGCATCAGTGTGTGGATCCTTCCTTTGCAGGTTGTTTGGTTAGCTTATTATAGTGACTCCCCTGCTGTTTAATGACTTGTTTGTAGTTTTGTTTTATGCATATTCTTTTGAAGTGATAAAGAATTAAAACAAGAGATAATAAGAGTCCCAGGCATCAAACCAAAATATACGCAGAAGTAAAGAAACATGGAACACCTAAGATTATCCATTTAGAGCAACTGATTATAGTCTGAATTATCTGGATTTCTATCATTGCCTATTTGAAGGCTACTGAATAAATCACGTACTTCTCTCACCTCATTTCTCACATCTTTTTTTATGCCTTATATAATGCCTAGTGAAGTCATTGACCTAAAAAGTAATAATGTGTTAATACACAGAATGCTACATGTAGTTCAACACACATGCTGGAATCAAAAAATGGGAAACATAGTGCACCTCAAAAATTATTAGAGATCGAGCTGTAATATAATTTATATTTTCATGTGGGTAAGTCTGGAAAGCATCATGCAGGTGAGTCTGCATTGGTACATGACCATGTTTCCATTGAATGAATCAGCTGAGATGGGAAAGCAAATTTTTGGCGTACAGTAGAAAGCATTGATTGATGGACTAAAACAAATTGCCCAAAAAGAGCTTTGTTTAGTGTTATTTTGTTTGTGGGGAGAGGTTATGAGGAAGCATGAATAAACTGTTTTTTGGGGTGGAGAGTGTTAATAAAATATGTTTAATGTAACATCAGTTGCTGCTTTAAAACATAACTAATACCAGTCTATGTTGTTGCGTGGCAATGATGCATTTTTTAAAAACCTTATGAAATGCCAGAATAAAATTTATGCAGTTGCTACAAAACTAAAACAATCTGATGAATTTAAAATGTATACAACTTCCATTACACAGAAAAAAATTCATAATGCAAAATATGTGAATATGATCAGTTTTCAGAGCTTAAATTTTCAAATGCCTCCCTTTTATCCAAATGCAGAAAAAACTGGAGGAAATATTCTGCACAGAACAACATGAAATAGACAAACCTTCCTAGAACAAGATCCTGCTGTAGCCAATTCTACCCCACTGGCTCGTCTAGTTACCTCAATCTGAATAAGAAACGCTGTTAAATTTAACAAAGAACATCTGTTTTTCATTTGAGGTGCATTCAAGTGTTCATTAAAGTGTCCTAACTGCTCTTTTCTTTTTCTCATTTCACAATGGCTTTCCTTTCTAACACTATTGCAAGTTCAGCATGTGACTTGAAAAACCTCAGAGTCATTGTGGCATTTCCTTTGAAAAATGCCAGGAGAAACAAGGGAGAAAGCAGAAATCTCTAAGTTTAATAACATTTTATTACCATTCACCTTTTCCATACTTCCTAGGGGTGTTTATTTTCTACAATTATTCAACTAGGCTTTACTGAACCTGAATACCCCAGAGGCCTTCACTTCTGTCTACACGGAGGCCCAGGAAAGCAGATCTTGAAAGTGAGTTATTGGTATTAGCCTGCTTGAAAAGTATTTGGTCTTCTATAGGAGGAGATATCGGTTCAAAATAGTTTAAATGCAATGCCTCAGATTTCTTTGTTCAGCTAAATTCATTTGAATATATAATTTACCCTCAGCCTTCATTTTTCAAACATTTCCTTTGTTTTCTTGAAAGCATTAGCCCATTAAAATTAACAAATGAACTTGGATGCTTACTTCCTTAAGAAAATAGAAAATATTTTATAAATTTATGGGGTAGAACTTTCAGATTTTAACCAATAAATTACATCTAATATAACCACCATTTTCATTTTAATAAATGACAAAAGATGCCTAATCATGCAAACACAAAATTAAGTTATTTGATAAAAAGGATATTTTTAGAAGAATGTTGCTTCATACATCTATGACATAAAATTGTTGTATTTTAGATAACTTAAGTCAAATTATAATAATATATGAATTGGCAGGTACCTTGATAATAAGATATGTATAGAATTATCTTGTACCTGAATGAGCAGAACAGAAATCATTGATTCCAGTATGAAACAGATCTGTGTCAAAAATCACTTACCGAAAGATGAATTGTCCAAATGTTAGAGATGGAAAAACAAAGCCTAACTCACAGTAGGATCTCAATAAATATTAATCCTCAAAAAATATTTATTGAATGGGGAGATAGAGGTGATGAGCCAAGAATCTATCATTCTATTTCATAGAAAAGGGGCTTGTGTATTTCCAGGTAGCATTTCTGATTCCCCATCCAATTTTGAGTGGAAAGGGCAGGTACCACTACTGCTAGATTATTCCTGCTGATATAAAAGAGGAACTATAAATATAGCATATTAAGCCTTGCCAAATTAATTTTTTTAATCATTTGAGCAAAAATCACACTGTAGTTTGTGGCATTACCAATACAATCAAGTGCTCTACGGAAGTTAGTTATGAAAGTAGAATCTTAGGAATAATACTACCTATATACAAATTGTCTTTAAGTTACAAGTAAATTAGTGCTAATAAATATAACTTACAAATACCCATGAAGCAAGGCTTTGTCGGAAGTCATGAATCAATAATGTTTAGAACAGTACCCTGTGTCATCACTCCTGATTTGGGCTAAGAACATCCAGTTAAGTCATGTCTAGAAATAACCCGTGGTACCTAATTGATTCCCTTCTGGGACACTGGAGCCAGCCCATCTGGGATGCTGGCCAAGGGGTTGTTATCCCTGAAACCAACTGGGACTGGGGCTAGGGCTGTAAAGATTCCTGAAGCAGCCAGAAATGGAGAAGCCAGAAGGTAAGAACGGAGTTCTTGCAGAGTACAGAGTCAAAAGCTACTTAAGTCACTTTCAGATCAAACCCAAAAGGTGACTTGGGAGACGTCAGGTAGTACTAAAAGACGGGTAGTTAGAAATAAATAGGAAGAAAATAGAAGGAAGAAATAAACTCTCTACAGGGTCTAGGAACAAGGAACAAGAAAACTTGGCTTTCACTAAGTGAATAAATTCCTCTTAGAGACAAGGTAGACACAAAAAACTCTCTAGAATATAAGAAGAATTTTTAGTCTAGTTTTGATAGCTATGGATAGCCTATAGTGTAATGTCTTAAACAGTCCTCTCCCTAATATCCCTCAGATACTAGACAAGAAACCTATTAATACCTATTTGTTGAGTATAGATCATGTTCTCAGTCCTCTGTTAAATGCAAAAACAGAAAGGAAATAAGATATGATCCTTGTTTCCCAGGTTTACATTCGAGTTAGGGAGAAGAGAGTAATCTCCCTGTCTTCCTTCCTCCAAATTTTATATTCAGTGAGCATTTTTCTCACATGACTCTTGCCGAAATCATGTCAACTCACTCTGCCTTTAAAATATCTCTTGAATACAATACTTTTTCCTTTTGCCACCGCTTTAGTTTGGGCCCACAAACCTGGTCTAGCAATTCCTAATGTCACTCTTCCACGGATGACTAACTCGGTGACATATTTAGAGGCATTGCTCTGTCCCTCCCTGATATGCTCCCCCTACCAAAAAAGAAAAGAAAAGTAGATCCCAGGATTAGACAAGTGTAGAAAACATAGGGCTAAGCATAATTCAACCAGTGCTTTTACTGAGGAATTGTCAGGGCCTTTAAAATGTGCTAATTTACATTGTGCTTCCCTTAAGAAGACACTACCCACTATTATTTCTCGAACTTAGCCATGAGTTGTTTCTTTTTGAGGACAATCTTCTCTCAAGGCAACTTGGGATAACACTTTAGGAAGCATTAGCCTGTATACCGAATAGATTCCACAGCGCATTATCTTGACATATTCTTCCCTGTCCTCTAAAACCATTCTACACACTTCTATCACATTGTTTTTTTCAAAGGTATTATTTTGCACACCTCATCCACCTAATCTCAACCTTCAGAGGCTCCCCATGACTACTTTAGAAAGCCCAGATTGGGCACTCTGTCAAGACATGACCCCTCCATTCAACTAGTATCACCTACTTAGACATCCTAGATTACTACAGCCTCCATATATGTGTGACATATTGCATGGAATACAATTCTGTCTACCCCACTAGTCTCAGCCTCACAATTTTCTTTAAAGATTTTTTGCTTAAGTATTATTGAAATTTCTTTTAGTTACTTCCTTCTCTGATCTTTCACCATACATATTTTTATGGGCTATGTATATTTGCTTTCCTAAATAGGCAAAATGCCTCTCATGGTTAAAAACCATGTTTTTGTTTCGTTTTTACTTATTTTACTTTGTTTTACCTAGGGCTTAAAACAATGCGCTACACAAAGATATAAAAGGTGATAATATAACAAAAATTAAAAACAATTACATTTGCTTGCCTAGCCTCAGTCTGACAAAAAGGCTGGATGCAGTGCACTTTCAGAGTGGTTCATCTGGAAAGGAAAGTGATATGGCTACCATACATCCTCGTGTGGCTTTCAGTAGAATGCTATGTTAGTTAGCCAAGACTGCTGTAAATACCACAGACTGGGTGCCTTAAACAACAGAAATTTAGTTCTCATAGTTCTGGAGGTGGCCAGTCCAAGATGAAAGTGTCTTTGGTTTCTCCTGAGGCCTCTCTCCTTGGCTTATAGAGGGCTACCTTCTTGCTATATCCTCACATGGTCCTGCCCCTGTTCACGGGCATGTTTATGTCCTAATCTCTTCTTAAGAGGACACAGATTAGGGCCCACCCATATGACCTCACTTTACCTTAAACATCTTTTTAAAGAAACTATTTTCAAATGCAGTTGCATTTTGAGGGCCTAGGGGGATGGAGGGCTTAAGCATATGCATTTTGGGGAGGACACAATTCAGCTCATAATTGATGCTTTAGAGTATATTATTTAAATGAGTGGAACCAGAATCTATCAGTCTGGTTGGTTCCACTCATTTAAATAAGACTGATTGAGCAAAGTCTAAAAGAAGACAAGTAGGCACTGTAAGAATCACCACCGTATTATTCAAGTTTTTATTTTTGTTTTAAATACTTATTATCTTATACTATCCTTTACTCCAGAATATTGCCTGGTAAGAAAGCTTTTAAAACAAATAGTGCTTATCTTCTCTGTTTTGGGGAATATTAAAATAAAGGATTAAAGAGACACAGGATATTGTTAGGATCAATCAGCCATGTGGTCAAATACCAAACTATTCATACTCAGGAACCCTACCCAGAAGAAGCCCTCCTTTTTTTTCTCTTTTCTTTTCTTTTATTTTCTTTCTTTCTTTTCTTTCTTTCTTTCTTTTCTCTCATTTCTTTCTTCCTTCCTTCCTTCCTTCCTTCTTTCCTTCTTTTGGGTCAGAGCCTCATTCTGTCTCTCAGGCTGCAGTGCAGTGGAATGACCACAGCTCACTGCAGCCTCAACCTCCTGGGCTCAGGCAATTCTTCTGCTTCAGCCTCCTGAGTAGGTGGGCACGTGACACCACACCCAGTTAATTTTTTTATTTTTATTTTTTGTAAAGAAAAGATCTCTCTGTGTTGCCCAGGCTGGTCTCAAACTCCCGGGTTCAAGCAATCCTTCTGCCTCGGCCTCCCAAAGTGCTGGGATTACAGGTGTGAGCCACTGCACCCAGCCAGAGGAAGCCCTCCTGTAGTCACAACTACTATGACTTCTGGAAATATAAAAGGTATATATTTTTAAATGTTTCTTTAGAACCTAACATTTTGGTAGATCTTTGTCTCTAGCAAATAATAGTCTATTGCACATATGAAATGGGGGGAGAACGATTTGAAAATAAAAAAGAATATGAAAATTTTAGGACTTTCTAGTTTCTTTTAAAATGTCTTAGAATATTTCAATATTAGGAATTAAATAAGCATAAGAATATACTCCAATGTCACATGAATGGTTTTAAATAAAAGACATAAATTCTTCGCCTATGGAACTTACATTCAAAGGAAATGAGGAAAATATTTAGTTCATTAGATGGTAATCATACTATAGAAAAAAGAGTTCATCACTGGAGTTCATGGAGCTGTAATTTGAATGATGACTCAGGCAAGTAAATTCTCACAAGAAAGTACCATGTTAGCAAAGACCAGAAAATAGGCAAGGGAACAAGCCAAAGGGATGTCACAGAGAAAGAACATGCTAGATGCCAGAGCAGCAGATGCAAAGGCCCTGAGTGGGAGTGTCTGAGAGTGGTCTGAGAAATAGAGGGGTCAGCATGGCTGAAGCCGAGTTGTTAAGGAAGATGGGGAGATCATTGGTGAGGTCGTGGGGGCCAGATTGTTCAGCGTCTTGAAGGCCATTGGCTTTACTGTATGTGAGGTAAGAGCCATGGAGGGTTCTGACCAGAGGAGTGACAGGACCTGACTTGCATTTTGGTGGAAATATTTCTGGTTGTAGAGATTAGACTGAAGAAGACAGAACAGGGAGTTAAGAGGCTATTTTAGCAGGTCAATTGAAGAAAGGTGGTGGCTTGCACCAGCGTGGTAGCAGTAGAATGATTAAACAGAGGTCAATTCTTGATATGTTTTGTAGGTGGACATAGCTGATTTTGCTAACAGATTGGATGTGGGGCAGGAAAGGAAAAGCAGAATCGAGGATAACTCCAAGTTTGTTTTTGTTTGTTTGTTTGCCTAATCACTTGAAGGATGGAGTTATTAAATATATATTTAAATATTTACAAGTTTATTACCCATCCTCAATGAACTAATAATTTTCTAGATTTATTTTAGTTACAAATTGAAATCTTGCTTCAGCATCTAGCACACACTTCACACATATAGGTATTCCAATGTTT
>CAUYQG010290509.1:0-13293 GCA_963574415.1 Tarsius wallacei
CCCCCCCCCCCCCCCCCCCCCGGGGGGGGGGGGGGGGCAGACGTGTTAGAATCTGCAACTGTAATCCAAGAGCAGGAAATCCTATTTTAAAAGGTCTCTCTCACAGTCAGCTTTTTCTTGTTTGTTTCCTACATGTACCTGTGATTTAGATGGAGAAATGTAGTAGCTAGATAAATGAATTCGGCTTCTGGAGCTGCTTTGTCATTTAAATACCACCTCTGTAATCTTGGACAAGTCACTGAACCATGTGCCTCCCTGTGGATTGGAAATAGCTGTATGCCAACTCTTCACAAACCTAGGGTACTGTTGTGAGGATCAGACCCCATAACATACACAAAGGAAGGTTCTTCACAGGTTACTCATGCTTAAAGCACCTTTAATTATCTCCCTCTCAGTAACTGTACAAACCTCTAAGTGAATTATTAAGTTTTAGGCATGACCTCTATTAGCAAGATCTAGCTAGGCAGATTTTCCTGTCAGGATCACTGTGAATCTTTCCAGGGTTCTCTTTCTTGCATTTCTAATTAGAATTCCCATTTCCAGAATTTCAGGGCTTTTGTTGCAAGCTAAAAGGCCTTTGAGAAGACTCAGAGCACTGTCTACTTTAGAAAGGCCAGAGTTGTTCCAGTTTGCAAACTGCAGTGAACCTCAGTCCCGTGAGAACATTGAAAACGATGATAGCTCACATTTAATGAATGCTTAGTGTGTACCAGGACCATTCCAAGCACTTTTGCATGTAGACACTCATGTAATTCTCAGATCATCTCTGTTTTTCAAACGAGGAAACTGAGTCACAGAGAGGTGCAATCACTTGCTTAGGATTTGGAGCCAAGTAACCAGTGGCACGATACTCGTCACAGTGATGCTTCCCTTTCTTTGCTGCACTCGGATTCTGAGTTCTACAAGAAGGTCTTTGGGTGCCCCTTAGCGGGATGCGAGTGGCTTCTTGGGAATCTCGGCAGCTGGCTGGTGCCCTCGAGAGTGACGTTTCATCGGAAGGGGCCAGGAAGGCAGGGAGCGAGCGCGGAGCACGGAGCGCCCAGTCCGTGCAGCCCAGGAGGGGGATTGGGGCCTGGAGCGGGATCTGGGATCTGGGGTCCGAGATCTGGAGCGGGATCCAGGATCCGGGATCCGGAGCAGGAGCGGGGACGGGAGGAGGTCCCGGGATCTGAGATCAGAAGCCGGATCAGGAGCTGGACCCGGGATCCGGCATCCGGGTTCGGGCTCGGGATCGGGATCCGGAGAGGGTGCGGGAGTGGGAACAAGAAGGGGTTCCGGGATCCGAGATCAGGAGCGGGATCCGGGATCCAGGAGCGGGAGCGGGAACAGGAGGGGGCGCCTTGATCTGGGATCAGGAGCCGGATCAGGAGCGCGCGAGCCGCGCTAGGGCGGCCGAGGGCAGCTGTCGGCTAGGGCTGAGCCGCCCGACCGCGCAAAGTCGCTGTAGCCTGAGCAGGACCTGTTGCTGAAGCCCGGCTCGGGAGCTCTGCCCTTCCGACCAGAGCAGGTAACCGCGGGGGGCCAGGCCGAGGGGGCGTGGGCTGGGGTGCCGGACCCTTCCCGGTGCCCGCTGCGGGCTGCGAGCTGCGTGGATGCGTATTAGCGACTGGGGGCTGGTGCCGGGGACTGTGCGCCTTGACTCTCTGGACCGTTCCCAAATCCCTCCCTGATTACACTGGCAACCTCTCCAGGGTCAGGCCAGGAGGGCGTGGGGTTTCAGCGCCTTCCCGGGGGCTCTCCTCTCACCGATGCCTGTGGCCCAGGCTTGCTGAGCGGGGACTTGGGCCAGGAACGAGGAGACACTTTCTCAACCTTAAAGTCTCCCCCAAGGCTGTATTGTTATAACTTTGCTGAATCGCCTTGGAGAGCGTGATTAGGAGAGGGGAGAGTTTTCTGAATTGTCTCCATCCGTGCTGACTCTGAGCAAATGATCTTTGTGTTTTGGAGGCCAGAAAGGCCAGCATGCGGCTTCTTAGCCGCGTCCAGCACACCGCAGAGCCCTCAGTGAAGGTCCTGGGCCAGGTTTCAGTTCTTTCTGCGGGAGAGGTAGGGTTTCCAGACAACGCCAGTGTAGACTCTCCTGATAAACCATCAGGCATTTTCCAGCAGTGTCGTCCTCTGTCAAAGTTAGGGTCTGGTGCTGGAGGAGAGGAAATTATCTACTTCGTGCTGTTGTTAAAGACAGAACCACAAACAGAGGAACAAAAATATATTTGTTGATTTCGCATTTCCCCTCAGCTAGACTGTACCTATTTGAAAGATTTATTTATTTTGAAGAATCTGAAATGTAACAAGAAGCATAAGAAGACGCTGGTTTTCTTTTTTGATCAAAGTATTCAAAGTTTTAATCATATATCTAAATTTCGAATCCCATGTCACATCAAAATGGATGAGGGGAAGGACAAGGACGGGCAGGCAAATCAGTGGTTTGTAACCTGTGAGGACGTGTTTCTGTTATAAACTGGATTCCTAATTAAATAAAACATAGAATGGGTAAAATTATCTTAATAATAATCATTCAAGTTATGGTTGAATTAGCAAAATTGCCGTGAAATGCTCAAAAATAGTGCCATTGTCATCATCAGGATAGCAACTGTATGCAGAGTTCAACCAGAGTCTTTCACTTGGTAAAAGCTCCTGTAGATTGATCATCTAGGAAAACAGTGATATTACTACTTACTGCACTATCTTTAAAGGCACATATTCATATTAAAGAGAGGATATTGTAATAATCTAAAATGTGCTTTCATTATTGTTTGGTAATAGCACATATGTTACCCACATATTATTATTTTATGATTTTTGTCAAGATGTTTCCTAAAATTCAAATAATGCAATAAGATCTTTCTTCTAGACTTTTAAAAATGTTTATAGACAACTTCAGAGTGTTTGAGACTCAAACTTATTTTTTCTTTAGCCTATTTTATCTGGCATTTTTATTCTTGATACATCTTGTGAATATAATACAAAGTATCTAAAATTATGCATTAGAAATCCATTGTTTTATTTGTACAACTATTTTATCCCATACTTCCTGTTAATCATACTACTCATCAATATTCTCTTTTATCTATGTCAAATGCTATAGATTGAATAAATTCACCATAGCCCAGTGATTTGCTCCTGGAAAATTAGTTCATGTACTGTGGTTGTTATTGTTCTTGGCCATTTGTGTGTGCATGTATGTGTGTGATTTTTTTATGAGAATTCCATGTAAATGCCTCTGTAATAAATATTCATAAATGCATTCACTGTATTGCATAAAAATGGATTTCCAGCTGTAATCTGGGATACAAAATAAGAACTTCATTCCTCAAAGCTTCATATACTTAAGAATAATCATTTTGTAAAATACTACTCTCGTTATAAGAAAAGGAAACTGTCAAGCATATTCAAAGAAAATGGGATAAATATAATCTTACATTTATAAAACATATTCATATAATTTTTTAATGATCTTAACAGATTGTCCTCTTAAACACATACATTTTATGCTTACCATTAACCCATTTTTACAGTTGATTTTTCTTTCCTTTCTGTTTCCCTTTGGTTTTACATTCCAGCTTTGTGAGATAAACTGGCTCTTAAATGAATTTTTCAGTTCCTTTGAAACTGAACATTAAGGGTCCAGAGAAGTCTTTATTAAACCAAAAGGCAAATGGAAATATATCACTCCTGCCGTGAGTTGCAACGGTCACCACAGCAGACAGTTATTTAGAATGGGTCTCGTGTTCTGGCCTTGCGGAGTATTGAAACACTAGACTTTTAAAAGTAAAGAGATTGAATTCTCTTCCCAGTCAGGCTTCTAACTGGCTCTGTGCCTCAGGCAAATCATTTAACTTCTCTGTGTCTAAGATTCCTCAAATGTAGGAGGATGAATTAGAACTTAATTTCTAAAGTCTTTACAAGCCTTTAGGTCTCACTGTTCTTATGGGGGAAGGGCAGAGGATCCAAAGTGAGAAAGCTCAGAAACCCTTGCTTTGCCACGGGAGTGCCGGCCCTGACATTCAACGACGTCAGTGTCTCCTCTATAAAATGGACTATTAGAAAGAGCTAATGGAATGGTCTATGTGACTGTGCAGGATGCAGTGTCTGGCACATAGAAGATGCACAATAATTTTTTTAAGGCACCTGTCTGACAAATCTAAAGGGATTTCTGGCCGTGGCAAGAGGAGGAAATGCACGAAAAATAGAATCTTTCCTGCATCTGCAGGTGGCCAATTACCATTAGAGTTCCTATAATATGAAACAGAGACCAGTACAAGAGAGGGTCAGAGCTGCAAGCATACTATGAATGCCTCTTTGATATCTCTCCCCCAAAATAAAAGTGAGTCAGGATAGCACAAAAATTAAGTTAAATTTATCTCAGCGCTAAACAAGATAAGACATGTCCTATTCTACTTCCCATGTCAAACTAGGTTCAACTCCCGGCTAACAGGTAAGCATACCAGGTAGGTTATACAATGGTCAATAGAATAATCACGCAACCCAAATCACACTGCACCAGTAATTTAAAGGGAAAAATACACAAAATAACTCCCGAAATGCCAAGGAATCACCTCTTCTTTAACTTTCTTGCCATTGAAAATATAAAGTTTCCAAATATTATGGAAGTGCATTTCTTACTTTATTTTCTTCTTAGGCTATTGAAAGGGTCTCCTGTAGGTGTCTGTGTGGGATCTGGGTCCCATTGTGGCTATTGCACACTAAAGCACCTGCCATTAGAATTGATGTACTGTCTAGTTGAATCGATGTACATAAGTCTCAGTTGACCCATGTTTTCAGAACTCTGGAGGGTCTATCGAGCATTTTAAAATATAGTTTTGATTGCATTTCCATAATATTTAGAAAGCATCAACCATTTTCCAAAGCCAAATGTGATCCTAATATTTAAACTGTAATGAGCTGTAGCTTCATATGCATTATCTCATTTAATCTTCATGATTTTAGAAGTTGAGTACAATCACAATCTCTTTTTGAGGATAAAGAGACTGAGACTTAGAAATCATTTTCTCAAAGTAAACATGTTTATTAGGTTGAGGAAACAGACTAATGAACTCATGTAGTCTCCCAGTCCACATGCTTAAATTCTACACTGCAGGGCTCCCAGGTATATAGTAATGATAGCTGACAAGCAAAGTGCTGATTTCTGTATTTGCTAATCCTTTCCGAGTGAAAGCTTTATGCTTAGGAAGAAGCACATTACAGCCTTGATGAAGGTTCTTACAAGCCGAAGTAAGAAACATCAAAATCATTTGTGAGGCTTTTTCAAATACTTACACCTGGGTTCTATAATGGATGCTTAGTGGACTGGAGTTGGGTTTGGGTATACATATTTTTATGATTCTGTGTGAAAGTCATTTGCATAATTTCTCATCATGGAAATAATTCATCCCAATCCACATTGCTGTTTTGCAGTCACAGACAGAAGAATCTTAAGTGTTGCCTGGGATGAGAGGCATTCGGAAAAAATATCGCAAGAAGATAAACATTTCTTTAATTCAGCCTCACTAGATTGCAAGTTAAATCAAACAGTTGTCTAGGTTAGAGCTTACCATCTGCAAACATAAAACTAAATAAGAGAAAATTTAAGATTAAGGGCTTGCTCGTGACCTTATGCTTCTCATATCTTGCGGGGGGGGTCTATTATTTACAAAAGTACTGCCTCTTTCTGAGAATGCAGACTCAAACAGCCTTGTATCCTTAATAAATGTAGACTTTTAAAGAGTTGGCACTTGCAGTACCCAGCATTCCTCTGAAATCCTCTGCTTTCCCTTAAAGTACAAGATCTCTTTGAATTTAAAGTACGTCATTTAAAGTCTCTGCATTTTCCTTTCCATTTAACTTCCCATTCCTACATTTTTGGCGCATTGATACTAAACTGAATGTGAGCTTTCTCTAGGAACACAGCTTCCACTCCTACTTTTAAGGAGAGTGTATAATAGGCAACTTTCTCAGCAGAGTTTAAAGTCTTGCATTTACCTTTGTCCCTAACTCATGATCTCTTATTCTAGCTGGAATTTCCCATCTTCCTCAGGTTTGCAAGGTTTTCATTTTGTTTTGTTTTGTCCTCGGGTAGCCATTTATATCATTTATTTAGCAGTGCTACCTCAGGTTAGAAGTCTTTGGCTAGAATCCTTTTTGAGGGAGTTTCCTTTGTTCCCACTTCGTTTAACTGGAAAAGCAATATTAAATATTTCTGAACTAGAATGTGATTTATGATTCTTCCAAAACTAGTGACCCTGTGCATCCCTGAGGACTGGCATGCCAAAGACAACCTGAGTTTGATCAAATACCCTGATTCTGCTTGCTTTTCTTGATATTTTGATTATCTTGGCTTTAGTAACTTCTCATTCATGTTTACCTACAGATTTATGACTTGACTTGAAGATTCTACAGTATCCAAAGCCTTACAGACTCTCTCTGACCCCATCCCCAGTTCTCTCACCACTCTTTTCCTGGTGTGGTACCCTCGAGCCTTGAACATGCCAAGCTCATTCCCACTTACAGTTTTTCACACTTGATGCTCTTCCTACCTGGGATCCTTGCCTCTCAGAGCTGCACATGGAGGGATTCCTTCTGTCGTTTCAGTCTCGGGTCTGGTTTGCCTCGTTGATGAAAAAATGCCAAACTCTGTAAAATATTTTAAGGCGATTTATTCTGAACCACATTTGAGGACCTGGGCCTGGGAAAGTCATCCTCAGGGGGTCCTGAGAACATGTGCCCATCGTGGTTGAACAGTGGCTTGCTTACTTACATTTTAGCAAGGCAGACATTACAAGAAACCATGAATCAATACATATGAGATTTTCATTGGTTTAACTGAGGAAGAAGGGACATTTCCAAGCAGAGGCTTGCAGGTCATAGGTGGATTCAAAGATTTCTTAACTGGTAATTGGTAGTTCCTATCTAAGGAATTTTGGAAATCAGTACAGCAGATGTTTTGTTGAGATACAGGACAACAGAAAACTCCAGGTTAGTTGATATGTAGATGAAGTCCTAAGTGTGGCCAACTTCAGAGAGGATAGATAAGTGTCTTACAAGGTTCCCAAAGTCTGAAAGTCCCCGAGAGATGGCTTTGCAAGGCCATAAAATTCTTTGATTTCCTTTTTCATTTGTTATATGATGTCATGCCAGAATCAAGTTGAAAAACAAACTTTAGTATATAGGGTAATGGGGAACCCGTGGTGTGTCCTCAGTTAGGAATTTGGATAAGAGAAAAAAAGATCACTAGCCATCACGGTGTTGTCCAAAGAGCTCTTGCTCGTTAAGGCTGTCTTCACTGATGCATTTGCTTGTTTATTGTTTGCTCTCCAAAATGAGAATGTAAGATCCATGAAAGGTGGACTCTATGCTTTCATATTTCATAGGCCTCAGTGCCTAGAACAGAGTCCAGTACATAGCAGATACTCAGCAAATATTTGTTCTGTGAAAATGTCATGTCTATGCCCCTGTCAGATTCTCTTTCATCTTTTTATAGGTCCAGGCAAGTGGCTGAAACTTCAACCTTAGACTTGTTCCATTCTTCCTTTCTGCTACTTTTTCCTCCTCTCTACTGATTCTACTTTAACTGGAAGACCAGTCAATACATATTTTTCTCCTTTATATGAAAAAAAAAACATTTTGACAAATGTATGTATTTATCATTAACTGCACTATTTTAATATACATTCAGTTTCCATAGAATCTGTGTATGTTGATTTTTAGAACAATCTGGATCTGAACACTAGGAAAGACTAAAATATAAAATGGCACATTTGCTTTTTAGTAAAGTTAAATTATTCATTCCACTATTTTCATTGGCATAATTTTTCATCTTAAAAACATTTTAAATATATATATACATACACATATATGAGGAGAGACCCCAAAACCCCAGAATTTTTAATAAAACATTGTATATTTATTCTTACATGTGTAAACTTTCAGTCAGTGCAGTGGCATGATCACTCAGCCTCCTTGACTCAGGTAATCCTTCTATCTTAGCCTCCTGTGCAACTGAAACTACAGGCATGCAACACCACGCCTGATTTGTGTGTGTCTGTGTGTGTGTGTGTGTGTGTGTGTGTGTGTGTGTGTGCAGAAACCAGATCTTGCTATGTTGCCTAGTCCTGGGATTACAGGCACAAGCCACCTTGCCCAAGCCATCCTTGTTTTAAAATTGCAAAGACCTTGGCTAAATTGTGTCCATGCCTGAGGACTTTATGACATGCAAAATTTAAGAGTGATGAACTAGGATATCTGGCAGAAGACAGATAGCTAAGCAGCAAAGCATTCAACCTGCTGTGTGGCTACTTTTAACCACATTCTGTAAGATGCAAGGGGAAATGAATGACTTAAATAAGGCATTTATAATGAAAAGAGAAAGAGAATAAAAAGATTTGGAATATTTGCAGCCTGGCCATAAAAATGATAATTTTTTTAATGTTCAGAAGAGAATACTAGGGGTGTGGCCAAGTGATCCTTTGTTTAAAAGATTAAAGTGGATAAAAGGAAACCAGGTTCTTTTTTATCAAGACAGTCAGAGAAAGACCCTGAAGACATTTTGAAGATCTTTGTGGCTGTCCCTCCCATCATAGACCCAGCACTCTAGAAGGGCAAAATGGTTTCTGAGGATGGGCTTGAGGCATCCTCCATGGGCTTACTGCAGTCTCTGCTCTCTGCATGCCAGTGCAATGCCCCTGGGCTGCCCCAGACATGACTCAAGTGGGCCCAGCTGCACTCAGGCCACTATTGAAGGGGGTGCAGGCACTAATCTTTGGTAATGTTCATATGGTGTTAATTTTTCAGACTTGTAGAATGCAAGAGCCCTGGGGACAAGGCTACCTCCACCTAGATGTCAAAGGATTATGTGGTCAGCCTAAAAGCACAGGTTGGGACTGTTCTCAAGGGTGGAGTCACTGCAGAGAGCCTTAATTAGGACAATGCCCAGTAGAACTTTGGGAGTGGAGGTACCACTTAGAGTCTCCACCAGGACAATGCCTAATAGGGCTGTGGGAATGAGGTCACAGCAGTCTAAATTCGGGTAATTCCCAGTGGAGCCTTAGGAGTGATACTGCACTGAGACTCCAGAACTGTAGGGTTAGCAACATGCAATGCCGGCCTGGGAGAGGCATTAGACTCCAACCTGTGAGAACTACTGCATAGGCTGAGGCCCTGGGAGCCCATCCCCCACCCCAGTGTACCCAGAAAGTGAGACATGGAGTTAGAGATTAGTCTCCAACTTTAAGACTTGTTGTTTTTCCCTGTTAGGATGCAGACTTACTTGGGACTGGTTACTCCTCTTTTCTTGCCTGTGTCTCCTTTTTTTGAGTGGAAATGTCTATCCTATGCATGTACCACCACTGTATTTTGGAAGTAGGTAATTTGTGATTTTACAGGCTCACCACTAAAGGGAATTTACCTCAGGATGAATTATGCCTTGAGCCTCTCTCATATTTAATTCAGATGAGACTCTTGATTTTTGGACTTTTGATTTAATGTTTGTATGAGACTTTTGAGGCTATTGGGATGAAATGAACATATTTGGTATGTGGGAAGGACATGAGCTTTGAGGGGCCAAGGGTGGAATGCTATGGTTTGCATGTCTCCTCCAAAAATCATGTTGAAATTTAACTGTCAGTTGTAATGGTGTTGGCAAGTGGGACCTATAAGAAGTGATTAGGTGATGAGGGCTTTACCCTCATGAATGGATTAATGCTATTATTGTGGGAATGAGTTAATTATGGTGGGAATGGTCTCCTGATAAGTGGATACATTTGGGCCCTATTTACTCTCTCTGTCCCATGCCACTCATTTGGCCTTCACCATGAAATAAGCCTCACCAGATGCTGTCACTGTGCTCTTGGACTTCCCAGTATCCAGAACCATGAGCCAAATATACCTCTGTTCTTTATAAGTTACACAGTCTGTGGCATTCTCTTACAGTAGCAAACAGACTAAGACAGATAATAATGTCTACCTCAAAAATTAAGTACAGAACAAGTTAATCCACATAAAGTATTTAGAACAATGGCAATCACACAGAGCTCATTAAATGTTAACTGTTGTTATAATGCAGAGAATAAGAAGAATGAATTAGATGTATCTATACACACACGAAAGACTCTTTAAAACATTATATTGAGTTCAGAAGTAAAAAGACAGAGAATTAATTATGGTAACTAAGTCGATAATTAACCACAAGCCCCTACAAATCAACACATTTTGATGACTGCAAATATTTTTAGGGAGAATGTGAATGAATGGAATGGAATCATGCATACTGAACGCATCAAATGATTGCTTGAAATCAAAGCGTTAGCCGGGTTCGGTGACTCAGCCTGTAATCCCGCGCCTTGGGAGGCTGAGGTGAGTGGATTGCCTGAGCCCATGGGTTCGAGACCCACCTGGGCAACTTGGTGAGACCTCATCTCTACAATAAATCAAAAAATTAGCCGGGCATGGTAGCACGTGCCTGTAGTTCCAGCTACTTGGAAGGCTGAGGCGGAGGGATCGCTGGAGCCCAGCAGGTCAAGGCTGCGGTGGCCGGGAGCGGCCACTGCACTCCAGTCTGGGCGACAGAGTGAGACTCCAACTCAAAAAAAAAAAAAAAGAAAGAAATCAAAGGGCTGACACATTGGAAGGCTTTACTTTGTTGTATTATTTTTCATTTATTAAAAAAAGTCTTGCAACAAAAAAGATAAATGTTAATATTAATATTTGTCAATATATATCTTTCCCATAATGCTACAACCCTTATATTTAAAATTTTTCAAAACACGAAAAAAAAGTAAGAATTTAAAATGGAAAAAATTTAAAAATCAAATCAACCAACAAATGTAAAAAAAAATATGTAAAAGTTTAAGAAGTAATTAAAATATTATTTAATAAAGATCTCTCTCATGTAAATTAGCCAAAAAAAACCCACTAAGGTGTAATATAGTCATGTACAGTTTCCATGAATAAGTAATTCACAAAAGAGAAAATATAAGTGGCTTATAAATAAAAATCCTGTCATTTCACCAATAACAAAAAATGACTTTTGGAGCAAAAATGCAAAATTGTTGATCTCTCATAAAATGAATAGGAACAAATGATAATGTTGGTGAAACAGGCATTTAATATGTTCCTGGGGTAGTATTGTAAAATGATTTGGCATAGATATAAAGTAAAATAGAATAAGATGATATTTGGTTGTTAGCAAAAATTTCTACATACAGCTTTCTTTCCGTTTTTAAAAAATATATTTTATTTTAGAGATGTAGGTTACAATTCAGGGCATCATTATACAGGTAAAGTCTGGGCCCCCCTTTGGTCCCAACTTTGCCTGATTTGAGATCAATTATACTTATTGATGCTATGTTCCTCCCCACTTCCCTACTCTGGCAGTATCCTGCTACTGTCAATCCCTTTCTTATAATATTATGGTAAATGTTCAGGGTCTGCTTATGAGTGAGCACATGTGTTACTCAGTTCTTTGTTTCTGTGATAGATTACTGAGTATTATTGACTCTAAATTCATACAAATTGCTGTGAAGTCCATATGTTTGTCCTTCTTAATGGCTGTGTTGTATTCCATTGTGTATATATGCTACATACAGTTTTTAATATGGATGAATACATTTGTGTCATTGTTAGTAAATAAGTTATGTTGAATTAAAAAACTCCATAAATAGTAATGTTTGGTCATGTCAGTACATACCATCCAAATTCTTATTGTGGCCTAAAAGGCACTTTTTTATTTGGTTCATATCTACATTATAGATTTCCTTGCACCACTCTCCTTTTCTACCTCTAGGTTTCAGCCACAACTGACATTTGTTAGACTCTTTGTTTTCTCCAGGTTTTGTTGCATGCTGTTTCCCTCAATTTTCACTGACCTCCTCTCTTCAGCTGACTTCCTGCCTAAATACAACTCATACTTATGGTTCTTCCCAAGAGAACCTGCCTTATCTGGATTAGATCTTCCTGATATGCTTTGCCCTACTGCTCAAGTCTCCCAACCATAGAACTCATCCCCCTTGTGATGACTTGCTCAATATTCATCTTTTATGCAGGATTGTTAGCTTAATGCGAACTTTTAAGCCTGAGTATTGTGTTTAACTCACACAACAGAAGATGCTGGATGAGTGAATGAATGAATAAAAATTAAAGACATTTATTTTGATGTTAATCATAGTTGGATTTTACAAGATTTATTCAATAATAGTAGCCCTCTTTCCACCCACCTGATTTTGGAGCTATTTAGAAATAGATACAAGAGTATATATACCTGTGTTTAGGATGATGCAGGCATATAAAACATCACAATATGATCTTTATTTCTGCCGGAACTGCTATTTGAGAATGTGCCTGATGACTGTGGGCAAGAGCATGTACTATAAAATTATTGCTAAATTAGACAGATTTCCTCACTTGATCTCTCAATTAAAGCAAGATAACTGAATTCATATATATATTTTTAATGAACAGAGAGCGTGTGCATCTAGGCAGCAAGAGCGAATAGGGAGCAATGAAAAGACAAAGATGCTCAAATTCAATTTCATCTCTCAAAATCTTTATTCTTATTGGAGGAGGAGTAAGTGAAGAGTCAGGCAATTTACCCAAGAGAAGCTCTCTCCATGTTGAAACGTCTAGAATGGGAAACAAGTTATCTCTAGGAGGGAGTGATTGGGATTTTGGCTTTTTGTTTATATTTTCTGTATTTTCCAATGATCAGGCACTATTTTTAATTAAATAAAAAATTTTAAAACATAAGTTGCAACCTTAATTTTTCTTGACTACCTATGTTCTCACAAGTGTTAATGGAGCCAATTTGCCACATAAATGTGCCTGTGTAACATTTTAGATCTCGTGTGGCAATAAGACAAGTACCTGATGGAGAAAACGAAAAAACTGCTTAAGAATACATAAAAGAGAAACTATATTAACTATTTACAATTACATGGGGCTAACCTTTTGCATGAAAAAGTTATGTTTTAAATGAAGTGATTGGCACCAAGAGAAATAAGTACTGATATTTGGTAATGTTACCGACCTGGGAATTCAACAGTGCTTCCCTGGTTCTTATCTTCTTGGAGAAAACAATTCAAGCAAGAGACAAAACAGCAGAGCAGAGAGAAGCTTTATTTAGACAGGAAAAACTAGACAGGAAAAACTACATTTAGAAAGAGGCCGGGCTTGGTGGCTCAGCCTGTAATCCCGCGCCTTGGGAGGCTGAGGTGAGTGGATTGCCTGAGCCCGCGGGTTCGAGACCCGCCTGGGCAGGCGAAACCTCATCTCTACAATAAATCAAAAAAATTAGCCGGGCGT
>CAUYQG010290511.1:0-12608 GCA_963574415.1 Tarsius wallacei
CTTAAAATATTGCAATATTTTTATAATGTTAATTAATGTGATTAATATAAAAATACCAATAATAGAATGACATTTCAAAAAATTATGTAATCAAAAGTGAAAGCTATGAAAGTCTTATTCTTTGCTTGTGTCATATAAAACAAAAAATAAAGCCATAATTTGAATAAGCTAGCAGAATGATCTAAAGATTGAAATATGCAAATACTCTCATTCCAACGTTTCACCCAAAAGATGCAATATCAGAGTTTGAATTTTTTAAATATGACTTTTGATAGTTTCCAAAACTAAGTACACAGCAATAGAAATAAGAAGTATTGTTTGAGTGATGGCAAGGAGTTACATAAAGGGTTTCAGAACCTCAAATAAAACTTTGAAGGCCCACAATACAAATATTGACACTGATGCATACATAAGAGAATTTGAGAGGTAAAATAAAAACAACGCAAACAACAATGACAACAATAATAACAGTGTTTATCAGACCCTTGCTAACACTTGGTATAATTCTGTACAAAGTGTTTTGCATAAATCACCTAATTAAATTCTCATTAATATATTATGAACAATGTATTTTTTCTCCCACATTGCCCCACTCGAGAATACTAATATTATAAAAATTAAATAACTTGTCCATTGTCACATTTTTAGACAAAAAATAAATCACTAATACATCTGGTACTTATTTTATACATTTGTCATTAAAATTTACTTTTGTCCACTTTCTATTGTTTAAAGAATCATTTAATTTTTGTAAAATTAGTGAAATAATAGGTTACTATAACCATGAAAAGAATAAATGCTAAATATGTGTTAAAGTAAACAATGCTGTTAAATTAAGTATATTTCAAAAATCTCTCTGTTTAGCAAATGCCAATATAAAATATCAGAAAAATTTTTGCATATTCAACTTTGGAAAAACATAGACGAGTATGAGAATTTTGCTGCTGAAATTTATTTTCATTAATGAAAAGTTTAGTAGAATGTTCACACACCAATTTGGTTTTTTGGTCAGCTTTTTAAGTGGCTTCATAATTAGTCATTTTTCTCAAGTAAATTTTTAAATAACTTCAACTATTATGTTTGTCTTCCTGGTGCTTTTAAAATTTGAAGAATTAATTTTCCATCCATTTATATAAACTGTTGCTCAACAAAGAGATATCCCCATCTCAGAGCCATTTCTAATCTCCAAGTTAATTTTATGCAAATGCTTACCTGAAAATAATACAGCAACATAAAATGCAATCTGCAATCGTTACAACATTTCCTTATGTTCATGTAAGTTTACTGGAAAAATATTTTAATTGGTCCCTATCTCCTTCATGTGTTTATAAAATGTCTCTGTATATACCATAAATATATAAATTGTGTTTGACTTTAGTTTACTTTTTTTTTTTTTTTTTTTGAGTTGGAGTCTCACTCATTAAACCAGACTGGAGTGCAGTGGCCGCTCCCGGCCACCGCAGCCTCGACCTGCTGAGCTCCGGGGATCCTTCCGCCTCAGCCTTCCAAGTAGCTGGAACTACAGGCACGCGCTACCACGTCCGGCTAAGTTTACTTATTTTTAATCACAGTTCCATATTGATGCATAGTCTTCATATGTAATAAGCTTCCCCTTTCAACACAACCTGACATTAAGCCTAGAACCCACAGAACAAGTGGAGGATTTTCATGAAGCCCTTAATATGCTTCCCTATTTCTAGTAATGTTGGCAAATGGTCACGTGAGTCATAACTTCTGGAATCCAATACCTGAGCTAGGCAGTGAATTCTATTTTTTCTGGAGAAACTTAAATGCCAAATGGCTGAATATAATTCAAGTCGGTTAAATGCTGCACAAAGAGGTTGGTTTTCTTTAGAATGAAAGTCAGATCTGCGCCCTCTTTATTTTTGACAAAACAATTACAACCTCTGCTTTCCCTGCATCTAGTCTCTGCCATCGTCTACGCATCGTCTGCACGGCTGCAAGAGGAATAAGTAAACATGGTCCAGTCTTTCTCATAACTAACAATGTTTGAAAGAGTTGATGTTGACTGCAGGCTAATGTCCACATTCCTCAGGATCGCATTTAAGATCCTACATGATCTCTTCTTCACATAGAGACTCATCTAGAAAGAGTTTCCTAATTCTCTCAGACAAAGTTAGTCATACTTCCTTCAGGCTCTCGATGCCTGTGTGCCATCTATTGTCACTTGTGTCATTTGAGTCTAATCATTTTATATATCTGTCCACTGGTCTGTGAACCCTTCAGGGAAAAGACCAAAATGCATTCAACTTTGTATCCTGAGTGTCTCTCGCTTTCTGTTATGAAGTTTCTGTCTCTCCTAGTTTCCTACCTCCTTCCACAGAGGACTTGACAAGTAAAATAATAACAATTTAAACAAAAATGACAGCAATAATGGCAGTGTTTATCAAATCCTTGCTAATATTGTACAATGTTATGCAAAGTGCTTTGCATAAGTTACTTAATTTAATATTAAACTGTATGAAGACTTTTTTTTCCTCCCATATTGCCCCATGTAAGAAAACATATATGTTGTCACATGGGTAGTATGTAAGTGGCAAAGCTGTCATGTGAGCCTAGATAGTCTGATCTATAAATTGCGGTGATTCAACGTTTGAGAAATAATCATCAGGTAAGAGATATTAAGGAGTTTATAATGCAGGCTAATTAAAAAAAATAAATTACAAATATTAATGTAAAGAGAGTAATTTATTATTAATAATTAGGATAAGGTCGTTTTTTTAAAAAAATATGGGGTACAATTCAGCAGTAGGTATACAAGTGGTCATTGTACAGATAAAGTTTGGGCCTCCCTTTGACGCCCACTTTGCTGGATTTGATGCTGTGTCATCCTTCCCCCAAAAATGTATCCTGCTACTGCCAATCCCTTTCTTATAATATTATAGTGAATGTTCAGGGTCCACTTGCGAGTGACAACATGTGTTACTCTGTTCTTTGTTTCTGTGATAGCTCACTGAATATGATAGGCCCTACATCTATCCAAGTTGCTGTGAAATCTATATGTTTGTTTTACTTTATGGTTGCATAATACTCTATTGTGTTTATGTACCACATTTTCTTAATCCAGTCCAGTTTCCATGGGCAGCATGGTTGGTTCCATGTTTCTGCTATTGTGAATAGTGCTGCAATAAACATGTATGTGCAGGTATCCTTTTTATAGAATGATTTATATAATAAATCAACATATAATGGGTATATTCCCAGTAGGGAGACTGCTGGGTCATATGGAAGGTCAATGTCTAGTGTTTTTAGAAATTGCCACACTGTTTTCCAAAGAAACAGTTTTGGAGAGATTATCCTAGAAAGTATAGGAATGCAGGTGGGAAATGTGAGGCAGTATGACAGGACTGGGAAAGTAGCCAGTGAAGTGTCCGTCATCAAATTGCTTATCATTGGAGGTGCAATCCCATCCCAGACCATTTATTCTTCACCTTCCAGTCTTCATTGGTTGACACTTGCTCTGGGGGCATTAGTTTTTGAACTTCTGATACATCTTTTGTGCAGAGATGAAAGTATTCCATTGGCTGTCTACAGGTACTTTTAATAAGACCCTCTTGACATACTGGATTGATGAGTGCTAATGAAGTATTGGTGGTACACCAGCACCATCGGCTAGAAGCTATGACTGAAAGCCTCTTCCTCCTTCAAAACAGATCTTTACCTTAAACTATGCATACACATAGGTAGGTAGATAGATAGATAGACAGACAGCGAGATAGATGGAGAGAAAGACAGACATGTATTGTATATATTTGAATGCTGTGTTCCAACTGGATGTCCTTGAAACTCTCAAATGTGTCCCTCACACACTGCATGTCTATGCTGGTCCACGTTTCATCAGATCGGTGACACATGCCCAAAACATGTTAGTGGTCCTTCACCACTTCTCCTAGTTACCAAGTCATGCCAATTCTAATCCAGAATATACCTTGAACCTGTCCTCGGCAGGTCACCTTCAAGTCTCACTTGCATTTCTACAATACTTTCCAATTTGGTTCAGAGGCCTCTCTTCAAATATTCTTACAGCACCCTATTAAACTCTATACTATCCATTTTATTTTAAAATTGTCACAGTTTTGTTTGTCATTCTGAATCTTCCATGAAATTATAAATGCCTCAAAGTTAAAAATTAGGTTTTGCTCACTGTTTTATCTCAGCCTTGGAGCCTGGTTTATACCAAACTTTCACTAAATCATTATAATCTGAATGAATAAATGAATGAATGAATAGGTAATATAGATCATTTCACATTTCATGTGTCAGATAATTTGAACTCATGCAGATAGAAATTATTGAAAACACTCAAGAAAGTCTTTGTTGTATATGATTAGTATTGTGTCCTTTTTACATGTCCTTTTTTCTGACTGGATTGTATGTGACTGTTAGAGTCATCAGCCTATTTGTTGTTTATAGGATATTACTCTGAATATAGTTCTCATGTATTTAATGAATAGTCAAGTGATATGTACAATATCTTTGCTTGATGTTTAAAAAATGATTTGCTTTCTTGGGAATAACACTTGCATTCCAAGAACATTGTGAAGTATGGTGGTTTGCATAGTACATACAATTATCCTGAATATGATACATGGAAGCACAATTATTTGGGGCCTTTGGCTTTATTAGGAAGAATGAATTGTGATAAATTGTGTTAGTACTGTTTTCCAGATCTATGCATTAAATGTGAAAGTATCCATCTCACCAAACTCCCGTGGAAATTACTGACAGATATTGTACATATTATATATTTTTTGCCATTTAAGTTATCCTAAAATGAATTTTGTGTTTTTACGGAATTTTTGTGACTATGTTATAGTATCATTTTAATGGTTTTCCAACTTCTTTCATTATCTGAATACATCAAGATCTACTTTGTTAATAAATATTGTTAAAACATTATTAAACTCTTAGATTAAATAATAAGACACAGGATACAAAATTCTTTTTGTCTTCTCAGATTGTTTCAACAATGAAAAAACAACTGGAGATTTCTTTATTTATAATTTTCATGCAGACTGTGATAATGTCTTGGTTTGGATCTTAACATGGTTGTATTCAGTAAACAGCTCTTTCAGATTAAATCTTTATTTATTCCACTGGAGGGTTATGTCTGTTTTGGGGCCTTAGGGCCTTAAGTATTGTCAAACCATTGAAGCATTTCATGACCAAAGCTGACTTATTAAGCATAATTATTAAAGAAGTTAAATTTTCAGAACTCTCCAGAAAAATCTATCTAAACCTTAATTTTGTGCTCAAGGAAAATATTTTTAAGACCTATCTTTTTTCCTTATCTGTATCATATAACAATAGAAAATTTGTGGACCAGCATGAGGACAATATTTCAACAATATTAGAGTCCTGATACAAAAGAGAATTTAAAAAATTTGTAAATTAAGAGTGAGTGTTAAAGTGCATCATTATTGAATTCCATGAACAAGTAGGGCAATTATTATGATACACAACCTGGCTGGGAAAATATTAGACACTTGAAGTTATGTTTTCACTGTTGTCTGATAACATCGTGAGTCAGTATCAGCATAGGACATACCAGTTGTTCGTTTGACACCCCTTTTTTTTTCTTCATCATCTTCAGCTGTAAGCACAAGATGTACCTGGAAAGGCTGCCAAACACCAGCATCATTATCCCATTTCATAATGAAGGTTGGACTTCGCTCCTGCGGACCATCCACAGTATAATTAACCGAACCCCAGAGAGTCTGATAGCAGAAATCATTCTAGTAGATGACTTCAGTGACAGAGGTAAGATGCAGCTGATAACACTTTACCTGATTCTGTTATCAGTCACATAATCATTAAGGGCTTTAAAAAAGTGAGTTTCTTTTGGATTCCATCTGAAAGGTGATTATGAAGTTTTATCTATGTTATGACAGCTTAAAGTGTTGGCCAAATGCAGAAGAAACTTAAAGAGAAGTTATTGGTGTCATTTGGGGAACTACAAGAAATTTGCATTACATTTCTGTTGTAAATTAGACAGGTGTTGGAAAAATGTCTCAAATTCTACTTTCAGCTTTAGGACAAACACTGCAAAATATGTTATTGTAAGCACACGTGATTGATGAAATATTTGCGTAGAGCTATAAAATCTATTCCTGTTTCAGAAAAGTATCTACTTTGTTACTTACCGGTTTGATACATTCCCCAGGTTGTGCCTGTGCTAATTCATAAATATTAAAAATTACAAGAGACATAAATACATATTTTTACTTGGAAATTCTAGCTATTTTATCTATATTAACAGTAACAGAAGCAATCTGATGTTATAGTATATTACAAAATTTGACATAGGTTTTAATGTCTTTACAACTCTGGTAAAATGCAGTTTGCTTTGTAAGATAGGAATAAAATTATATAAACTTTCCTGACAATTGGACTTCATAAGTCATATTTCAATCTAAATATAAGAGTTGTTAATACTGTGGAAAAAGCAAAGTCTTTTCTTTTTGGCTTATTTGAGTGGAGAGAAGAAAGTCTTTCTAATGATAATCATCTATTTGCGTAATTTTCTATCTTATATTCCATTGCATGAGGGAGATTCGCTTAACTCCACTGTGTATTTCTATGAAAGAAAAATGACTAAAATAATTTGCTATAATATTATTTTCATACCTCAAAAGAGAATGCATCTTGAAATTATATGAGTTAATTGAGGTTTGGGAAATTTTATTTGCTGCAAAAATAACAGTTTTTCATAGCATTCAAAAATTCTGTAGAAGTCAGACTACTTAGTGTGTTAATTTCAAAGTTTCTTTAACAGAGTTCTAGTCTTTTTAAATACTGATTTTTATATACTGATTTTAAATACTGATTCAGGGGTTGTTTAACATCAATATGCATTGGAGCTTAGATGACAGAATTTAAAATTTAAAATTTAAACCGAGTTGACCATTTAGGTTTTATTTTAAAGAACTTTTTACTTTGTGTTGTTTAGGTGAGTATGCAGTCATCTGATGTAAGAATAACAGCCAGTATCTAAAATTGAAATTTTCAGAGATTCAAAAAAGTAATTTAAATAGCACATTTATTTCTTTTGGTTGAGTGGTACTAAGAGAAATAAGGCAGTGTATCTTGGATTATTTTCTACATAATTAGCTTTGTCATATAAACCATTTAGAACCGCACAATTTTGACATGGAAGCAATGTAGTAAGAAATACCTGGTAGCAGAAAATTGTGGTGTGTGGAGCATTCTTGCTGAATAATTCTCAGGGGCATTTTCCAACAGGTTGAAAATAGTGGCACCTAATTTGCTTGGCTTCATATTACTGCCATCTTTGGTATAGTAGCAACTTTGATGACTATGTTTCTGCATATGTTATCTGAGAAGTATGAAGACTGCCAATGTCATTAATATTAGTGAGGTAGAACAACAGGAAAAGGATTATTGGGGACAATAATGGTGACTTTTGACTTTCTTATTGGATTTTTTTTAAAACAATAATTGCTTTAATACTTGGGGGAAGTTTTCATTTAGATATTTTATTCCTATAAACCATCAAGTTGAAAATATTATTTTATAATCAATTACAAAAATGAATTTTGAAAGAAATAAACGATGAAATGCTTTTATCATATTTTGTAATACATTATAATGTCAAAGTTACATGAAATAGAAAAGACCCTCTTCTAACTTATTGTTTTGTGGTATAAGATCTAATCTGAGCGTGTGGGTGGTGTGTATTACTGTTTGAGTAGACCTATGAGTGGCATACCTGCTTTCTGAATTATGGGAAATGTAAAGCATTAACATGATCAACATGGGTCAGAATCCCAACATTGACTATGAACTGTATTCCACTAGGGATATTGACTTCCCTGAGTTTCTGACTCTTTATCAAAACGGGGAGAATGATAGTGATTCTTCATAGAAAGGTTATGATAGACATGGGATGGTTGAGTGAATTGCGCACTGCATAAGAAAGTAATTGCTCTTAGCTATGGATTTCTACTCACAATATATTCCCTTACTATTATGATGTAAATAGTCTCCACACTTTTTTTTAAGGAGATTATATTAATTTAATCAAATATAATCCATCTATCTATCTCTCTTTCTATCTATCTATCTATCTATCTATCTATCTATCTATCTATCTATCTATCTATCTATCCATCTTTCTACCTATCTCCGGAATCAACAGGAGAAGTTAGTTAAAGGATATATGAGAACCAGACATAGCAATTTACAGCAATTAGAAAAATGAGGATAACTTTAGCATTTTAAAAAATCTTCAAGATGCTCAATAAACTACTACAAATGTTGAAGTAAAATAAAATTCTGATAATTTACTCAGAAAGATTAGGTTATCTACCTAAATTATATAAATGACTCTACATGAATACTTAGCAGAATCCTTTTCAATATTGTTTGTACTGTCACAAGAAAAGGAAGACTTTCCAAGGCATCTCTTGTTTATAAGGCCTCTAAGAGAGAGAAACTATTTCTACCCCCTTTTATTCAAATGTATCTATTGCTGTGTTGTTAAAAGCTATAATTAGCATATACTATTTCTGGACAATCCCAAAAATCACAACCCTGTAATGTGTAGAGTCCTTTTCTCTGACTCTCTAAAAATCAAATTAAGTAGACTAGAAAAATATTGAAGTACAGGAAGGCTGTTGGCATCCTTTATAAAGTTATTTCTTCAGTGTTACACTTTAAATTTATTTTTAAAAATAATTTTCAATCCCAATTCTGTTCAGCATGCAACTGAATGCCATTGCACTGTATACCTCTTTCAGATATTCTGCAATGTTATTTGGCCAAAGGCAATAAAATTTTGACAAGACTTAGTCAGGTATTATTACCTTATGTTTTACTTCCTTTAGGTCAATAGAATAGTTATGCATGACAAAAAATACAAAAGTCATTATTTTGGCCATGTTCTTAACACAAATGTAACATCATATGGAATTTATATTTTCGAAAATGTAAGAATATAATAACTGGGAAATTCTGTAATAGTGGGTTTCACAAAAATAGAGAAAGCAAAATACTTAAAGATTTTATTTTATAATTATAGAATAATTATAAATCATTACCAAGTGATTTTTTAAAAATCCACTTGAATAGAATTGACCCAGTTCTCAAAATGCTTTTTTTTTTTAAGTGAAATTCCATTCAGCAGTTCTCAGTTTAGCTATTTTTCCTAAAATGTACTTGGTAACTGAATGTTATTTTAGACTCAGAACATAAATCCTCTGTCTATAAAAACATGAATGCAAAGGCCTGCAGGTAAGTTTTCAACAACAACCACTGTTTCTAATTTGGGGGTTTTGTTTGTTTGTTTGTTGTTTGTTTGTTTTCTATCTGCAGCTTACCAAAGTTACTGAATGTGGCTTTTTTTTTTTTCCAGTAAGCTTTCAGAAATACATTTAACAACTTAACTTAAGGCCTATAACAAGGCTTCATGGTGACTTTAAAGCAGGACTAATCCTGGGCTTATCTCCAAATTTCAGGCAACCTTAACGGCATCCACATGGAAAATGTTGAAATGTGTGAAATAAGCTGGGGCTTAACCTCAGAGATAGGGTATATTTGAACCTGACAATTCCCTGAACTTTGTGTGCTTTGATGAATGCTAGTCTGATTCGGGCATGGTTGCAGGAGAGCTCCAGGGTACACACACAAGCATGGGCACACACCTACCCCCTTACCCTACTTGTCAAAAACTTCCTGGTCAGAAAAGGTAGGTCATTCAGTATTTGAGTCTCACAAAGATCTATTCTTACCCATGTACTGGTTAAAGAGAAAACTAGAGAGTTGAAACAATTCTCCCAAGCTGGCAATGCCAGTAGCTTTTAAAGAAATCCAGTTTATTTGTCCTCAGACATCCTATTTTTCCTCAGGCAGTCTCATTACTCAAGCGTGGTTCATGGGCCAGTATTATATTGAAGCTTGTTGGACATGCAGACTCTCAGACCTCTCCCAGATGAATCGGAATCTATGTTTTCACAAGAGCTGTGTATACTGTTTATGCAAATTGATGTTTGAAAATCATGTGTTTCAAAATTGGAGTTGAACTTCCAATGAATAATATGAATAGATAAAATAACTTCAAAATATCTTCTGTTTCCAATACATGTCATTATGAAATAAATTTTCCTCCTTGTTTATTTATGATTGTGCAATTAATATGGGATTTATAAATTCACTAAGGACCTCTCCATTATTTTATGTAACATTTATCATTATATTTATTTGCTAGATCTTGGCATTTTCACTAACCTATAGACATTTTTGTTTGGCCTTCTTATAAACTTATAGCATTTTATGTTTAATTTCAAGTCACTAACACTACTCTTTCCCTTGCCAATACTTCTTTTCTGTTATAAAAATAATGCCTGACAAAGTTATGTAGACCTATTTTGCTTTGAAATCAGTAAATAATTTTTATGCCAAGTTCTCAAAAAGAAAAAAAGAACAACAACAACAAAATGTGTGTGTATACACATATGTCTGTTATGTGTGGAAATGGCAATTTTTATAAAGATCCACGTTACCATTAAAAAAAAATCCTCGACTCTTCACATGGCTGCTACTGTTTATAACTCTTTAAAAGTTTGGGTATATTTTTTAATGATTTTACAAATGCTAATGATGAGTCTTGAATTTCAATTTCTATTTTACAGAAATAGTCTCCAAGTATACATTAAGGAAAGTTTCCGTGAGCCAACAAATCAGTTAGCACAAGTTTTATAACTGTTCAAAGTTGGCCGATATCATCAGTGTGAAAAGGTTGTAAAATAGATGAAGAATGGTAGTGCATTTCTATTTTATATTATAGAATACTAACACTAAAGTGCATTTAAAGATTCTGGGATGACAGTCGACAAAAATGTTTTAGTGCTGGTATTCTATCAGATACTCCTCTAGACTTGAGACAAGCAAGTTTTACATCTCAGATTTAGTGAGAGCTACTCATTCTAAGTAAATTATGGAATTGCTTAGATTTAATATCCATATTTGGAATTGTGAGGATAATTATATTTTAAAATAAAAACGCAATATCAAACTAATTACTGTTAAGTAGCAGGAAGTGAACAAATGTTATAAAATACAACTCTCCTGTTAAGAAATCCATCATTACCCACAAAATAACTGAAAGAAATCTATTCTGATTTTTGATGATTTTACATCATGTTGCATAATATTGAAATATACAGATAGTTTTAATAGAATGGTTCTATTTACCAATTAGTTTAACATTTGTGATTATCAGGATATCTTGGACATTGAGTGGCACTGCTGTCTACGATCATAAGTATGAATGTAAAACAGTAAAGTGCTCTCAAGTATATAGAGAAAATTGAGTCTGAAATATATGAGTGGAAGTTGGGGAAGTTATAAAATATAAAATCAACTCACACAAAGTCTTTTTGCATTCATAAAATATGAGTATTACCCAGCCATGACAGAATCCGCCTTGAGTTGAATCTATCTCAGAAGACAAGCATTTTGAGATTTCACTCTCTCTTAACTTTAATGTAACAATTCAACCTCATATGATGTACATGTCTTCAGAAACAATAAAATTTATCTGACAAACACAATGAGAGTTACGTTTGCTTGTTGATCCTTATTTTGCCTTCATGTTTAGAGTAGTAGTATATTGTTTCTTTGTTGTTCTAAAGTGAGAATGTGGATAATCTCTCAAGTTTTTAGGAATGTTGCACATGTTCACAACTTTTATGCTTTCTACAGCAATGCTTTGTTTATTCATTTTAAGTAGGTGCCCATTTTACAAACTAGGATAAAGGATCTTAAAGAACTCTACGTTTTTTTCTTAATTGTTTTATGAATTCATCTTTGTAATACTGGCACTGGTAGTCAGAACACTGCAAAAGACACTGATAGAGATAATATTCTGTCTTCTAAAGAAATTAATGATAACCTCAATTAGATAAAATTATATTCAGTTTAATTAATTTAGGATTTGCATTTAATTTACAAGGACATATTTGTTGAACTACGCAAATAGTCATTTTAATGGAGCTAGTTTTAACAAAAAAACAGTTAAAATGTTTTAAGGTAAGTCATTTGAGAGGTCATTATCACAATGAAATGCATGTAGGCTCATTCTGAACACACATATGGTTACTTTGGGAAATATGTAATAGAATAAAATAATTTGATGCGGAAACATAGGCTAAGTTCCCTCATCTAGCTTATATTGGACTGTACCTTAGATCTCACTTGTGGTATTTGAGCAAATTTGGCAGCAAAAATATTAATTAATTAACTAATTAATTAATTTTAAAGATCTGGGGTACATTTCAGGATTAGGTATGCAGGTGGTCATCATACAGGTAAAGTTTAGGCCTCCCTTTGGTCCCCACTTTGCTTGGTTTGAGATAAGTTACCCTTACTGATGTGCCCACTTTCTTCCCACCCCAGCAGTATCTCACTATTGCCAATCCCTTTCTTAAAGTGTTATGGTAAATGTTCAAGGTCCACTTGTGAGTGAGATTATGTGGTACTCTGTTCTTTGTTTCTGTGATAGATCACTGAGTATGATCGACTCTAAATCCATCCAAGTTGCTGCAAAGTCCATATGTTTGTTCTTTACA
>CAUYQG010290512.1:0-10616 GCA_963574415.1 Tarsius wallacei
AAGGTGTGATTGAACCTATTTCATTCTGAACTTGAAAGGTATAATTTGTGTACTGAATTCGAGAACATTTCGGATGAGCCTACCGTGAAAGAATTACCACTTAAGTTCTAGGAAGAATTTAAAACTTGCAGCGTAACCAAGGCACTTTGCATATCGTCAGCAGTCAACGATCATCTAAAATATGTGAGGCAGAAAGGCACGATGACGTTTCACTGTTGTGACACACTCGATCCTGCTTTTACACACATTCCCGAGATGTGCATCTGTGAACTCCTTGGGAGAAGGCTCTGGACAGTGGTTGAGAATGGCAGAGCACTGAGCTTCATACAGGTTTAAAAATTTGATGTAGGAATTAAATGTTTCTACTTGCAATACTATAGCCGTCTCTTACAGATTAGAAACTAATATCTTGGCTTCTTTGGAAATATAATGAATTCACTATTTCCAGATAAAATTTATGTATGAATTGTTTTATCAGGTATTATCCATATTTGTATTATTATTTTGTAATAAGAAGGAGATTCCTATTATACTTTTCATCTAGAACAGGGCTTATTACATTGACCTTTTCATTATTCAGGGATTTCTTTTTCTGGTAATTCTTGTTGTGGTTTCTACTACAGACATTTTTCCATGTTCAAAAGAGTGGTTTTCTCAATTTCATGTGGAAGTTGGCTTCTGAGAATTGGATCCAGTCACTCACAGGAAACATGTGCAAACAAGTGATGCCACACTTTAAAGGGGAGGGGTGAGGCCTTGACCAGCTCCAAAGGCCTGCTTGAGCTACAATCTGTGAAATTCTAAAGCACTCATAAATATCAGTAACAGCAGATCAGAATCCAAGCGGCCCCAAGCTCCATTTTTCCTTAGCCATGTGGACTTCTGTCCTCCAGAAAGTCCTTGTGTCTGTGACTTTCTCAGCTCCCAGTGTGTGGAGGGAGGGAAGGAACAACAGCTTCGCCTTTGACTGCTCTAGAGAAGGTGTGCAGTGAGGGTCGGACATCGGGTAAACTCTCCCGTAAGAGACCCATTTCAGGCCAAGAATTCAGCAGATCAATAACTAAAGCAACAGTCATGTGAGGAAAGTATCACTGAAGAGGTACGGAAGTGTCCCCCACAGATGTTAATTGCTTGCCTAATTTGGAATAAGTCATCTTTCTGCACACAATGAGCAGCTCACACAAGACGGGTAGGCGTGGCACACGCTGGGCTCATGTTCTCTGATGATACGGACGATAAGTATTTACAAATGTGGAATGTTAGCGAGAAGCTGAGACAGTTCAGGGCTTCTCAACTTCTGCGGACTAACCTTTTGGGCCAAATGTTTTGTTGTGAGGAACTTTCCTGAGCACTATAGGATGTTTGCTAGATTCCTGACCCCGGCTTACTAGATGCCAGTTATAGCACAATCCCCAGGTGTGACAACCAAAAATGCCTCCAAACCTGGCCAGTTGTCCCCTGGAGGGGAAGACAGAATTGCCAACGGGGAGCACCACTAAGCAGATGAAGAGAGAAAACAGACCTTTGAGTGTGGTTAGATGACGTGCTGATGACCTTGACTAACACTGTGTGACCCTGAGTGCTGGCGACTGGTGCTAGGGTGATATGCCGATCCGAAGGGAGTGAAGTCATGCAGAGAACTCTCTGGAGAGGGATTTTCTGTAAAGGGAGAGAAGCACAAGGTGCAATAGCTTAAGGTGAAAGTGGCCGTTTTGTTTCTTCTGGTTTTCTGTTTGTTTTTGGTTTTTGTTTTTGAGCTGGGGTCTCACTCTGTCGCCAGGCTGGAGTCCAGTAGCACGCTCCCTGCTCACCTTGGCCTCAAACTGCTGGGCTCGGGTGATCCTCCCACCTCAGCCTCCCAGGTGGCGGGGACTACAAGCGTGAGCCACTGTGCCTGGCCTCTGTTTTTCCTCTTGACTGATATTTTTCTCTTTAAAAATGGCATTACTCGGCCAGGCACAGTGGGTCAAGCCTGTGATCCCAGCACTTTGGTGGGGCTGAGATGAGAGGATTGCCTGAACTCGTGGGTTCGAGATCAGCCTGGGCAACATGGTGAGACTTGGTCTCTACAATAAATAAATAAATAAATAAGTTAGGCATGGTAGAGCACGCCTGTCATTCCGCCTCCTTGGAAGGCTGAGGCAGAAGGATCACCAGAGCCTAGCAGGCTGACGCTGGGGTGGCTGTGAGCGTGCCCCTGTACTCCAGCCAGGGCGATGGAGTGAGACCCCAACTCAAAAAAAAAAAAAAAGAAATGGTATTACTACATGTTTGCAAGTGGCTGAGAAGATGGAATAGGGCAGAACAAGTTGGTGCAGAGTAGATTTAAATACCTTCACGATACAAATAAAAGCAGCAGCACAGTGGCCGAAAAGGCAGCTGGGTGTGGGTCAGACCCTGAGTGGCAGCCTAGGCTTTGGTCACACACGCCTTCATCACAGCAGAGCGCACAAAAGCTGCAGACGCTAACCCCAGCAAAAGGATGGCTCGGCTGACGCGTTTTCTTTTTGAAGGGAATAAATAGCAAGGTCATCTCCTGGAAAAGCACAGGCTGGGTCGAGGAAGTAATGGCAGCAGAGCTTAACTTCCGTGACTTGACTTTCAGCTTACTGAAAACACACACACACACACACACACACACAACAATAAAAGCTGGATAGAGTCTAGAAATTCCCTGTCAAATTCTCTAACACAGATCTTGAAATAATGTTTTGAATATAACAGTCTCCCAATTCTGTTTCATTGCTGTAGGATAATAAACTTTATATAAAACTAAATAAAATTCAAATATTTAAGGTTTCTTTTCCCCTAAAAAAAGTGTGTTAGTTATGTGCCTGCATCACATAAAAATGTTATTGGTTTTTATTTCAAAATTAAGGAAAAGCACATCTTTGAAGTTCCTTTTGCCTGTATAGCACTGTATTCCAAACAATAGCAATAGTATAAGGAAAATTATGTTTAAGGAACAACTTTATGGTTAAATCAATACAGCCTCTGACTTGAAGTCAATTTGCTTAGAGTTGTATATGGCTTTATTGATTTGAATCATAAAAGATACAAAAGAAGATACATTTGTACAGGTTCAACAACATAAAAAAGAGAAAACGTTCTGTAAAAACCTCCAATGGTGTTGATGGCTTCAGGGATTTTGGAACAAGTACTGTTTCCTTCTCTTGCACAAGCCTGGAAGAAATCCGTGCCGTCTGTCTGCGTGTTGCCTTTGCTGTCTTCTGACCTGGGTGTCACAAGTAGGTATTCTCTGTGAAATGCATTGGGGTCATACTTCAGCCTCGTTCTGCAGAGAGGAGTCACCCACACCCCGAGAACCAAACGTAAATGGAGGCAATACTCACTCTGACCTTTATTTTAAAAGCTTGACCAATGTTTTGAATTTTCGTGTCCAGATTTCCTCTTCAGTTGATTTTGTGACCTGGAAAAGCGAAACCTATTTACATGCATAAAAAGCTTTGACTTTCGTGACTAATGGACGTTAATTGCTATGACCGTGACATTTTGTATCTTACCCATATTTCTAGGTTACCTTTTATAGGAAAATCTTTGAGAATTAAATTACCAGGGCTTTTAGAAACCCTAAAATATATTGCGTTCTAAAGATACAAAATTATTGGTAACGTAAAGCTTATTATAAACGATATGGGATTCTAATGCTTGGGATGCTTTTTTGCATTTCTTTGTCTTCTTTAGAATTTTATATTAATAATTCTGAATTTTAAAAACCTAAGCAATTACATGGACAAAAAGGGCTGTGCTGTTTTGGGTGTTTATGGACTCTCCACTTTATCAATATTCTTGATATCCTGGTCAACTAAGGAAGTGTAACTCTCTGAACTAGCAAACAGATTTGAAAGACCAATAGCTTCCTTCTGATAGGATTTTATAAATGCTTTGGTGTTTATTAAAATCCCTTCTGGCTGGCTCTACTTAGTCTGCTCTTCCCTGTAGGACATTTCTAATCTCATTACTTTGGAGGGGACTCGGTTCCTGGGCTAAGACATTTAAGCAAACATCTGAAGCACACTTTGGTCTTCACCAGGAATACCTTGTTTATCTACTGTTTCCAGCTGTGGTTAGCACAAATCCAGTGAAAAAGTTTGCATTTTTAAAGTTACAAAAAGGAGGTAGAATAAATTGAACATGTTCAACTTGATGACTAAGTAAGTAATAATCAATGATAAAGCAACTAATGGAACATCCCAACTTTACAATTGTACTTAATCTTTATGAATGTAGCCATATATACCTTGAAAGTCTTTGAACATATGTGAAGATTCCCTTGAATATAAATGTGACTGATATTTCCTACAAACGAAGAGGAGTTCAATTGATGTGTTTTCTTATTGATGTGGATAGCAAGGGCAACACTTGGAGAAAGGGTGGGCTGAGGAAGTCATAAAAGCAGAGTTTACTTACAAGATTTGACTTTGAGTTTACTGTATTAAAAATAAAGAGAATCCAGAAATTCCCCGTCAAACTGAGGAGGAATTATATTTCACTGCTTTATAAGAGTATAAACATTTTGCTAAGTTTTGTCTGATGTTTTTTGTTCATAGCACAACTACCTAGTCATCAAAGATGAAGCAACATAACTTTAGAATAAAATGTAACTTTGGGGAGAAAAAGATCAGAGATTTAAGAATTGTGGATGACAATGGCATTGTGTTTCTCTCATTGTTTTTCTCAGTGTCCAAGTTTTGTTCTTCAGGGCCCTGAGAGGTAAATGGCCTTCATCTTATGCCCATAGAGAGTAGGGGAAGGCCTGCAAAGGAGTTATGGGCACAGTGGTGTCCGGATCTGGCCTGACCCCACAGAAGCAATGTGGTTCATTTTAGGTCAATCGTTTATTTGTATTGCTTTATCCTCAGACCAGTCACCAGAGGGCAATCGAGTAAACAGTTTCATAACAGATGAAGATTTAAATACCTTCGTGATACGGGCTTATCTAGATTTCCTGACAGTGATCAAACTCTTCATGCCAAAATCTATCCACAGAGATGCAAACACATACAGAGATAGAGACATTCCAAATATTTCACCTACAGACGGCACTTTGTAGAACTCGCCGTGCAATTAATTTCTGTGTATTTCTAAACAACGAAAGGCTAGATAATAATCAAATCTCAGGCAGATTTAAATCCTGCATTCTTATAATTTAGGCAAGTCATTTTTTCCTAGGTAAAAGCTGTCCTCTTATAACTGGATAAAATAGTCATCTTTTAACTATTCTACTTGAAAATGCAGGGCCAGAAACACCACAGAGAAATAAAGGCCGAAGGAAGATGTGAGGAAATATGCTCAAGGCCTCTTTCCACCCATTTCGTTTATAAAAGGGTGAGACTGTGTTTCACCTACTCACCCCCAAGCGAAGATTCAAAACACATGTGAAAATCTCTACAGTGGCGTGGCTGGTTACAATCGCAAGGATGACTTTCATATAAGCCTTTGGAAATGGGTTAGCTTTTACAAGAACATCACACCACAACAGTGTTATCTTGGTTTTAGTATGATATTAATTTTGTGACTAAATAAGAACTTAATGTGCATTTTTCAATTTGTTTTGGAACATACAAAAAATATGATTAAGAGTGCACACACGCACACACACACATACACATGCACACACACACATTTCAAAGCCCTTATTCATTGCAATGAAATTGTTTTAACTCCTTAATTTAACCTTGTGATGGGATATCCAGAGAATTTATACTAATTAAATAAAGTCAACTCTATGGCCAACAATGCTATGCTGTTGAAACACTAGTAAATTGCTATGTACTTTCGACAAGCACAGTCTGTGAGAAAAATCCCCGTATTAGTAAGTGTTTCCAGACAGGCTCTCTGGCATCACAAGGCAGCTGCCCGAAGCAACTACCACACCATTTCTCCAGTTTTTGAAGGATCCCAGTTTCTTTTTCCTTTAATTTTAGAATACTAATCGTGGACTTCGTTCTGACAGGTTAGCTGGAAGTCATGTGCAAATCCCTCAACCATTCGTGTTGGCTAGGGCTAGGGATTTTGCTAATTGGCTTAGCCTAAGTGGGGACTTGAGCCACACTAAGCCCGACCCTGGAACACAACAGCTTCCTAAGGCAATGGAGTCCTAGGAGAAGAACGGAATGAAAATGTAATGGCATCAAACCGAGTACCATTACTCACGGATGGAGAAGTCAACTGAGGAGCACATAAACTTTGCTGCTAAAATCCGAACAACTATAGACAGTATTTTTTTTTAAGTTATCCTGTGATGAAAGAAATTATATTTCTACTCTCTGCAGAGAATCATGTGAACATAAAATTGATAATTTAATGGAAAAACAAAGTATGAGGTGGTAAACAGAGAGGAATTAGTTTATATGTTTGAAGAAATATTACTTGCCATTTCTGAGACTTTCATGCTTTTTCATTTTCTATATTTTCTCTTACACTATATAAATCTAGTACATACATAGCATGAAACAAAACAAACTCAATACACTCTGATTTATTTAATATTAATAATTATAAATAGTTACTCATAACATGTGAGTTTCAATGCAAACTTTTACTGATTCTATTAAAAACTCAAACTTAAATATTTTTAAAAAGAATGACTGACTGCCCTACTTGTCTTCTCCAAGAAGTATTTTTTAACTTGAACAGGATATGTGCTATTAACAAAATGCATGTGTTCATTCTGTCCTGATCAAAGGGTGCTATTTTTCCCCTGAAACTATTTAACTTTAAACATGATTTATTGTACACTTACTTTCAGCTTTTCCTGCCAGAAGGCAAAAGATTCAGATCAATGACCTTTCTAATTCTATGAATGTTCTGTAAAATGGCCGCTTACTTTTCAAATTACATTAGAATCAAAAGTGTCCATGACTTGGAAAGGATTTATCTTTCCTTAAGTATGTTTGAGGATTAATCTTTTTGCTATTAATTTCATTTGGGTTCCAACAAGTTAAGGCAGATCTTTATTTCGAGGGAAAACAGGTATCTATCATTCCAATATACCTCCACATCTTTTGATTTATCTCTAGCACTGATTGATAGATTGACTGATCAATATAGATATTAAAAACATAAAATGGTCACTGAAACCCAGAGTTCATTGTATCTCTGACTCTACTCTGGGTTTCAGTGACTAGCTTTATCCCAGATTCTTTCATTTTAGCAGTCATCAGGCTTTCAGGACAGTGCCTCTTCAACTACTGTATCTGAGCTGGACGAAGTATGCTGCATTAAGAGTCAAGACCAGGCTTTGTTCTCGATGATCCTAGGGCTATCTGGTTGGGATTTTCCAGTTTTGCCTTCCTAGGGTAAATTTGAGGTTATCATGTTTCTGTGTGTTTTAGCTACTTTAGGAGTAGAAATCTAAGTGGCCCAGTTCCACTTGGCATCTTCGTATCTCTGTTCCTGATGGTGACTTTCCTTCTGTGCTGGAGCAGACCATCAAGGGTATCCCATGACCTCTCTGGGCGGCTTCGCACGCCTGGGGATGGCCACCATGGCTTTTAGTCTTTGCGTTTTCTGTAGATGCCCTCACCGTTCTCTGGGTCACTCTCCTCTAGACACACCCAAATACTTGAAGTCAGGTCCTTCTTGAGATGTCTTCTAGGAATATATGCAAAGGCACCCAACACCGGCTTTGTTTATTTGAACAACAGAGTGAGGGACTGTGTGGTGATTGCTTTGTAAGTCTACTTTTTCTTGACACTGTCATTTTCTATGGGTAAAGATTTTTCTAAAAACCGATGTCTATATTTATAGGAATATTGAAAGTATGTTTTTAAGTTTAATGTACTTAAGCTCAAGTTTGACCAAAGAAAATGGGGAGAATGCGTGTTAATATTACGACTTGGAGACACCTACTTTTGCACCTTGTTAGAAGAGGTGAATGAAACTGCATTTGAATGGCGGCTGATTACACTCAAAAATTAAAATACAGTTAAGAACTTGAAATTTTTAAGAAACCACAGATTCTATTTCTTTGGTACTGCTCTTTATAATTAACCTCTGCTGTTATGATTTTACTTATCAATGAGATTTTCTAAAACATGACTAAAACCTAGCAAATGTTTAAGTATTATGGAAAATGTAATTTGGGTACTTGTCAACATCTTGTAGAAAGAGCTTGTCTGCATGCCTCTTTACAAAAGTAGTTGGATCCAAACAACTGGAATACTCAGACTTCTTTGTATCTAGTTTAAATAAGTCAAGCATATATTCTGCCTTCGAAATTAGCTTGTGGATTTAAATTTAATTCATGTCAATTTACAATTTAATTTCCTATGTGAATTTTGGAGGAATGGATGAAAAGATTCTATATATTTAGGGGTTTGCTTTGGAGACTCCATCCCATATGGTAATAGAAGAGGGTTGAATGTGAGAAGATGACCTCAACTCTATCAGCACAGGCTGCGGAGGGGCCAATCAGTGTCTTGATTTTCCCATTCATCACATTTGTTATTTTTGAAACCAGACCTATCAATTCAGGCAGATTTATTGTGGTAAGATAATTACCATAAATTGTTGCTAATAAGTTAACAGAAAAGCCTATCATTGAAGGTGGAGAGAGAGGGATTTTTTTCTGTCCCCATTTTAGTGGTTGATTGCTAACTGATAAGTATCAAATTACAATTTATATAAAAACAAAGAAGCCAAAAATAATAGAAGAAAATATAAGCGATGATAAATATTATAGGATGTGGATAGTTATTTTTAAGCATAAGCTAAAGATAAAAATCACAAAAATATGAATTGATATGCCTTTTGCATAAAAAGTGTATTAAAAAGGGAAAAACAAAACTTCCATGTGTGTATGTGTAATTCATTTACCATGCTAGGCATATAAAATATTTTAAAGATTAATCAAAAAAATGAACAAATCATTAAAACTAAGAACAACAATACAATATATATGGATTACTATAATTATTAATATGAGAAAAGTGTAACATCACTAGGATTGAAGACAATTAAATGAAAGTGTGTACATTTTTATTTAACTAATTGGTGTTTATATTAAGTACATCACTCAGTGTTAATAAGTATGGAAAAACATGCTGGTGGGATTGTCAACTATTACAGCTTTTTAAATTTTAAAATACAGTATACATAAAAAAATGTTTAAAATGTGCATATCCTTTGACCCAGCAATGTTCATCTTAGGAATTCATTTTAAGGAGATGATCACAGATATATAAATATAAAACTATTAGAAAGTCCATTTTTTTGTGTTTTGTAATACTGAAAAAAAACTAAAACAATCTAAAATGCAGGACAGGCCTAGTGGTTTACACCTGTGTTCCCAGCACCAGGAGGCCAAAGCAGGAGGATTGTTTGAGCCCAGGAGTTCAAGACCAGCCTAGGCAATATAGCGAGACCTCGTTTCAACAAAATTTTAAAAATTAGACAGGCATGGTGACACGTGCTTGTAGTCCTAGCTACTCAGGAAGCTGAGGAAGAAGGATCGCCTGAGCCCAGGAAGTCAAGGCTGAGGTGAGCCGTTGGTGTGCCACTGCACTCCAGCCTGGGAAACAGACAACAACTTTAGCTCAAATAATAATAATAAATTTTTGAAAATTCAACTGTGTTATGATAAAATGCACTTTGACTTATCCTTCTCACCATAAGGTATTTATGCTCCGTTAAAAAACAAGATCATTATAGTAGACTATTTATTGATGTACATACTAGACTGTATTGTTCAATAAAGAAGGCTAAAAATGAATGGTATGATACTTTTTAATAAAACATTATACATATTGAGAGACTTAAAGATTGAAATAATACAAACTATGTTAATAGGTATAACTTTCAAAGTTTTGCTTATGTATGATTGTAATTTTTTATTTTCTGAATATTCAGAAAGTGCCATGTGTTATTTCTGAAATGACTTTATTAGGAAAAAAAGAATCATCTTCCAGCGATGTATATGGACATACACCACTGCACTAGAGCTGCCCCCAGAGTCAGTCCAGCTCAGTTTAGATGGAGGCTCAAGAGGGGCATTTTTAAACGGTAGTTTGTGTCTTACTGTGGGGCACGAAATCGATTTTTAGAAAATCAAGCTAGATCAAAGAGGGGAGAACGCAGATAAGGCGTCCTTCTTTCCTTTGCTCAGCTGCTCACAGTCTGACGGATGAGGTCGACACTCCATCACAAGTTCCGCCAGAGTAGGTCTTATCCAGAAAAGACACAGTGACGGGCATTCCAGGACGTAGACCTGACACAAGCAAAGGCGTGGAGAGTGACATTTAAAAATAATAATAAGGAAAGACTTACAATTGGTTTATGGACATGGATGGACGGGTGTGGCCACCTGGGAGATGGCGGGACTTTATCCTGCGTAGACGGTGGTGGAGCATCGCAGCCGAGACGGCGCTGCACAAGGGCTGAGTAGGGTCAGGCTGCTGGAGGAGGCCCAGCCCTGGGGATGCCACCAAGACCGTCTTCCGTGGCACGTTTTTCCCTGGGTTAGTCCAGAAGTGCTTACAGATGAGGACGTGCTAGGTCAAGACTGAGATTAAAGTACTCTCGGTCTCATCCATAAAGAATTAGGACCGTGTTCCACACAACGTTTTCTCCAAAGAGAAGTCCCACACCATCCC
>CAUYQG010290516.1:0-10988 GCA_963574415.1 Tarsius wallacei
TACTATAACATTCTATTTTATAAATGTTTCACAATTCATCCATTGTTGTTGAACACAGTTGGAGTCTCACTCTTGCCCAGACTGAAGTGCAGTGGCTGCTCCCAGCCACCGCAGCCTCGACCTGCTGGGCTCAGGTGATCCTTCCCTTTTAGCCTTCCAAGTAGCTGGAACTCCAGGCGTGCGCTACCACACCCAGCTAATTTTTTTGTTTATTGTAGAGATGAGGTCTCACCAAGTTGCCCGGGTAGGTCTCGAACCCTTGGGCTCAAGCAATCCACTTACCTCAGCCTCCCAAGGCGCGGGATTACAGACTGAGCCATCGAGCCTGGCACATTATGTGTTTTTTAACCACAATAAAATCCACATAGCAGCAACAAAAGAAGGCATAGTGACTGGCGGAAGCCTGTGAGGAGTGCCTGGACACAGGTCACCTGTTTCTGAATGAGCCACCCACCTCAGAGCCGTGGCTCCCCTGTGTCCAGGCACTGAGGAAGGCAGGGAAGTGAGCATGTTCTGGTCCCCTTAGCAGCTCCATCTGGGCCAGGTGTGGTGGCTCACACCTGTAATCCAAATCACTTGAATCCAGGAGTCCAAGACCACATCTCTACAAAAAATTAGCTGGGCATAGTGGCGTACGCCTATAGTCCTAGCTACTCAGGAGGCTGAGGCAGAAGGATTACCTGAGCCGGGGAGGTCAAGGCAGCAGTGAGCTGTGACTATGCCACTGTACTCCCGCCGGTGGCAGAGTGAGATCCCGATTCAGAAAAAGACGGAGCTCTGTCTGCACGAGCGGGGCTGAAGCAGCTGAGTAGACTGTGCCAGGGAGGCCACCCAGGAACTCGAGAGCATGGGCAGCATGGCTTAGGCCCTGGGGAAAACAGGAAAGATCTTAGATATGAGGAGTTTATCTGCTGAAATACAGCTTATTAAATCACCCTTCCTGATGAGCCGCTTTCTTCTCTCCTAGCTTCTACCTACCTGTGTTGCAGCTTCATTTTGTATACCAAAAAACATGTCTTAGTCCTGAGCCTCAGGAATCTCTCTTCTGGAGTCCTGAACTGTTTCTTCCAAACAACCTCCGGCTGTCCCAACCTTCTCAACCTTGTATCTTACCTGCATTTAGGATCCTTGAGGGTTAAAAGTATTGATTGGCAAAAAGCCTTCTCCTTGACTAAACGTGTTCCTGCACTGGAACATACTCACTGGCAATTTCTAGAAGTGACAACCTAAGTAGAAAGAGGGGGGATTTAGATGCGGAAGGTCCTGGGATTATTGACTGAGTGACCTTGACCTCCCAAGCTTTCTCATTTTTAGAATAAGATCATTAGTATTTACCTAAGAAAATTATTGGGAGGATTACATGATCTAATGTAAGTGAAGCCCATGGAACAATGCCAAGCTCATAGCATATATTCAGTAAATGTAAATACCTTTAAAAAAAAAAAGTATTTATGACAGTAAAGGAACTGTCCTTCTACCTAGCCTAGAATTTCTATGAACGGTGAAGCAGAGAACATCTCAAACAGCCTTGAATTATCCTAAGACGGGTTTATGAATTAGGCATGCAGCTCTAGCGTGGCTTAAAAGATGTGCACTTCCATTTCGTCTGCAGGTGCTGATTGCCAGTGGTTAGACACTCTGAGGATGCGACAGATTGCATCCAACACTTCTTTACAGCGTTCCCAGAGCAATCCTATTCTGGGGTCACCCTTCTACCCATACTTTGGTGACCAGGGTTCCTACGCCGCTGCCGTGAAGCGGACCCAGGCGCCCATCAAGTATCAACAGATTACACCTGTAAACCAATCCCGAAGTTCCTCTCCTACTCACTATGGACTGACCAAAAATTTAACTTCTCTGCATCTCAACTCTAAGGACAGTGGCTTTTCCAGTCTTAATACCGAGAGCCCTTCAGAGAGGGGTCGATACTCAGATAGAAGCAGGAACAAATATGGCCGTGGTAGTGTATCGCTCAATTCTTCTCCCAGAGGAAGATACAATGGGAAAAGTCAGCATTCTAATTCTTCTAGAGAAAGGTATTCTGGAAAGTACTACAGGGTTTCCCCGTCAGCGCTAAACACTCATCAGTCACCTGACTTCAAGAGAAGCCCGAATGACCGCAACCAACCCAAGACTATACCAGGGATGCCTTTGCACACTGAGACTGAATCAAGAGCCAGTGAAGAAGAGAGCAAAGTCAGCGAAGGAGGATGGACAAAGGTGGAATACCGCAAGAAGCCCCTCAGGCTGCCTCCCGCCAAGGCCAACAAAGAAAGAGCCAGAGGGAACCACCGAGTGTGGAGGAACTTTTGATGAGCTGAACTAGATGTGTTTTTCTAAGCGGGTTTTTGGTTTAATGTAACGGTTGTTGATAACATGATACCTTAAGATTGATTTAACAAAAAGACAACTCTTCCATGTTTTAGACCTTCGAATTGAGACCACAGACAAACTTACGGCCAAGATCATGGATGGTGGTTGCCCACTGATGGTAACAAGACTTGAAAATAACCAGATGTATTATCTCCCCTGGGTTAACATTTTTAGAAGAGGAGTTATGCCATCTTTTTACCCTAATCACTGATGTTCTGGATAGCAGGGCCAAGATTAGGGCAGAGCAAATAAGGTCAACAAGAAAATCAAAATACTAGGTAAAGACAGGGTCAGGCTAGGAGTGGGGGCTCATGCTTATAATCCTAGCACTTTGGGAGGCCAAGGTGAGAGTACTGTCTGAGCTCACAGGTTCGAGACCAGCCTAGGCAACTTGGCGAGACCTCGTCTCCACAATAAATCAAAAAATTAGCCAGGCGTGGTGGCACATGCCTGTAGTTCCAGCTACTTGGAAGACTGAGGTGGAAGGATCACCTGGGCCCAGCAGGTCAAGGCTACGGTAGCCATGAGTGTGCCACTACACTCCAGCCTGGGCAACAGATTGAGACTCCAACACACACACAAAAATAGACAGGATCAGTATTACTGATTTTCCCTTTTGTCCAAAACTCTAATATGGTTCAACGAGACACTGTTACTGATCCTGCCTTTAACATTTTTTGATATTTTGTTCTTTGTGAATTTTCTGACACTAGTTTTCTTTTTATTTTTTTTGAATCTCGGTCTCACTCTGTTGCCCAGGTTGGATTGCATTGGCACAGTCATGGCTCACTGCAGCCTCAACCGCCTGGACTCAGGCAATCTTTGCACCTCAGCCTCCTGAGTAGCTGGGACCTACAGGTGCATGCCATCATGTCCGGATATTTTTTTATTTTTTGTGTTGCCTAAGCTGGTCTCAAACTCATGGGCTCAAGCAGTCCTCCTGCCTCGGCCTCCCAAAATGCTGGGATTACGGGCATGAGCCACCACTCCCAGCCACATTTGTTTTCTTTTTACAGTATTGCATTACAATATCATTTAGCTTGATTAGAGTTTTTTGGTTTGTGGTTTTTTTTTTTTGATGCCTCCTTAAACTTTGTGCCCAAGGCAAGTACCTCACTCACCTCACCCTTGTCTCAACCCTGCTGGTTAGTATTTATTTTTGTATGATATTTGTGTTTTTATCATGATCAGAGTTGAACCAATTTGGCTTGTCATTTTTAGGTAATAAAAAAGGTTATTTAATTTAATGTTGATTATGATACATATCTCATTCATTAAGATTCATCAGAAACCAAAGATATAAATTGCCCAAGAGATTTGTGGCTGTTTCTCTCCCTAAGCTTTCAGGGACTGCTTTTGAATAATGTTTTCTACATTTTACAAAAGAAGGAGCAAGGCCGGGCTCGGTGGCTCAGCCTGTAATCCCAGCACTTTGGGAGGCCAAGGCGAGTAGATTACCTGAGCCTGCAGGTTCGAGACCAGCCTGGGCAACTTGGCGAGACCTCATCTCTACAATAAATGAAAAATGAGCCAGGCGTGGTAGCGTGCACCTGTAGTTCTGGCTATTTGGAAGGCTGAGGCAGGTCGACACTGGGGTGGCCTTCAGTGTGCCACTGCACTCCAGCCTGGGTGACTCAAAAAAAACCTCAAAAAACAAAAAGAAGGAGCACAGAGAGAAAAAAAAGTCCCTAAAGCCTTTTTGGGATGTCAGAAATCTAAAACCTAAAAGAAAATAGACAGAGCAAGATGACAATGTCACAAGCTAAAAGCCAGAGAAATTTAAAATGACCCACATCCTTGTTAAAACAAGACAGTAAATACCAGCCTTGCAGCAAGATAGCTCTAAGAGCCGGGCTCGGTGGCTCAGCCAGTAATCCCGCGGCTTTGGGAGGCTATGGTGAGTGGATTGCCTGAGTCCGTGGGTTCAAGACCCGCCTGGGCAACTTAGCGAGACCTCATCTCTACAATAAATCAAAAAATTAGCCGGGCATGGTAGCACGCCCATGTAGTTCCAGCTACATGGAAGGCTGAGGCAGAAGGATCGCCAGAGCCCACCAGGTCGAGGCTGAGGTGGCCAGGAGCGGCCACTGCACTCCAGTCTGGGTGACAGTGAGACTCCAATTAAAAAAAAAAAAAGATAGCTCTAAGCAGCTGGGGGTAACAAGGTAGACCGGTGGAGTGGGAGGGCAGGAATGGCAGAATTCGTGTCCAGCTTGTTAAATCCTTCACATTTTACAAATCAAAAAATCAGATGGCAACAAACTCATAATATATCCAATAAATAAACGTGACTTTCACTATTCTTAGATTCTGTCCAGCACTCATTCACCCTGAATAACAAGCGTCCTCTGCCCTGCATGGGATTCTTGAAGCTCTGTAGAAACCCAGGTGACACACTGGTGTTTCCGTGGGGTTGAGTTGTCTTTTAATAGAAACCAGTCATCAGGGTACGTGAGCATGTTAGAGTTGCTGCCCTGCCCTGAAACAGTATTGGGTCCTGGTGGGGAAACTATATATTGGTGGTACTAAAGTCAAGGTGATAAGAAATGACCTTTTCTACAAGGGAAGCTGTCATGTCCTAATCACTGATTCAACAACATGATTTCATAAAAGTTTTATTGCATGCCATCTGCATTTACTAACAAAAGCAATGGGAGCGGTGTCATCAGTTAGTGTGGTTGTTTTCCACTGTTCGTAAGCAACGTCCTCTAAGGCTTCGCGTTCCACTGTGATCCTTTCTCATAAAGCTTATATCAACCACAGTCTGTTTTCAATTATTTTTCCCCTTTGTTCTTTGTTTAAATTTTTTTTTTAAAAAGTGGACTACTACAAAGTATGCTATCTTAATATCATGCTGTTTCCAAATAAGCAATAAAATGTTCTCTTTGATTAGAATTTTTTGAATAAGTAGCTGAACAAGTCTTGACTGAGTCACTCCGAAAGGAACACAAAGAATGGCCTTAATTGTTAAACAAAATGTGCATTCTGAGGAATTTTTGAAGACTCAATTTTTTTTTTTTTTAGTTGGAGTCTCACTCTGTCACTCAGGCTAGAGTGCAGTGGCACCCTCACAACCACCGCAGCCTTGACCTGCTGGGCTCAGGTGATCCTTCCGTCTCAGCCTTCCAAGTAGCTGGAACTACAGGCATGGGCCACCATGCCCAGCTAATTTTTTGATTTATTGTAGAGATGAGATCTCGCCAAGTTCCCTGGGGTGGTCTCGAACCTATAGGCTCAGGCAATCCTCTTGCTTCGGCCTCGCAAAGTGCTGGGATTATAGGCATGAGCCACTGCACCTGGCCTGAAGACTCTTTTAAAAGGTGCTGTGCAAATGATTTCCAGTTTCATGCTATTTTCCCCATCTTGGTTTCTTGGGTTATGGGTTAGAGAATCCAAACTGGTAATAAAATGACTCAGTGACCTCAGCCCTGTTTAGTATAGTGGGTACTGCAATGAGGTTATTCCAACAGCGCACAAAACTGACCACTTTGGACTAGCTCATGGAAAAATGCTTGTCAGCATCAATGCTCCCAGTCAAAATCAAAGTCAGAACATCTGCAGTCTGCAGATTGTAAAGAAATAATAAGAGTTGGATATTCTGTCTGTCTTTTTTTTTTCTAATGATGCTTATTCACCAAAAGTTGCTTGCCAGGTTGAAAGGTGAATGTAAATCAAGAACAAATCAAAGATTAGCAAGATGTTTTTCTCCATCAAAATAATTCAGTTGCCAACAACGAGGAACTGAATTAGTTGCAAAGGGCTGAGGTTCACACACACACAGGATATGTTAGGATTAGGAGAATCAAGAACTGCCTTAGAAATATTTAAATTGGCCAGGCGCAGTGGCTCATATCTATATTCCCAGCAGTTTGGGAGGCCGAGGCGAGAGGATTGCCTGAGCCCACGGGTTCGAGATCAGCCTCGGCAACTTGGCAAGACCTCATCTCTACAATAAATCAAAAATTAGGCAGGCATGGTGGTGCATGCCTGGAGTTCCAGCTCCTTGGAAATCTGAGGTGGAAGGATCACCCGAGCCCAGTAGGTTGAGGCTGCGGTGGCCATGAGCGTGTCACTGCACTCCAGCCTGGGCAACAGAGTGAGACTCCAACTCAAAAAAAGAAAATTAAATAGAAAGAAACTGATATAGAAAGAAACTGATACTCTGGGAAACATGATTAAAAAAATGTACCATAAAGCTGAACACAGTGGCTCATGCCTGTAATCCAGCATTTGGGGAAGCCAACACAGGAGGATTGCTTGAGCCCAGGAGCTCGCAATCAGCCTACGCAACATAGTGAGATCTTGTCTCTACAAAAACTTTTTAAAAATCAGTCGGGTCCAGGCACAGTGGCTCATACCTGTAATCCCAGCACTTTGGGAGGCCAAGGTGAGGGGACTGCCTGAGCCCACGAGTTCAATACCAGCCTAGGCAACTTGGCAACACCTCCTCTCTACAATCAATCAAAAAATTAGCTGGGCATGGTGGTGTGTGCCTGTAGTTCCAGCTACTTGGAAAGTTGAGGCAGAAGGATCAACTGAGCCCAGCAGGTTGAGGCTGTGGTGGCCGTGAGCATGCCACTGCACTTCAACCTGGGCAACAGAGTGAGACTCCAACTCAAAAAAAAAAAAAAATTAGCTGGAGCACCTGTAGTCCCAGCCACTTGGGAGGCTGAGGCGGAAGGATCACCTGAGCCCAGGAGGTCGAGGCTGTGGTGGGCCATGATTGTGTCACTGCATTCCAGACCAGCCCACAGAGTGAGACTCTGACTAAGAAATAAAATAAAATAAGTGGCCAGGTGCAGTGGCTCACGCCTGTAATCCCAGCACTTTGGGAGACGGAGGCGAGAGGATTACCTGAGTTTAGGGGTTGGAGACCAGCCTGAGAAACATGACGAGATCTCATCTCTAAGATAAATTTTAAAAAATCAGGCAGGTGTGGGGGAGCATGCCTGTGGTTCCAGCTACTTGGAAGGCTGAGGCAGAAGGATCACCTGAGCCCAGCAAGTAGAGGCTGTGGTGGCTGTGAGCGTGCCATGGTACCCCATCCTGGGCGACAAAGTGGGATTCCTACTCAAAAAAATAAAAATAAAAGTATGGCTGGGCTCGGTGGCTCAGCCTGTAATCCCAGCACCCTGGGCAACTTGGCAAGATCTCATCTCTACAATAGAATCAAAAATTTAGCCAGGTGTGGTAGTGTACACCCATAGTTCCGGCTACTTGGAAGGCTGAGGCGGAAGGATTGCCAGAGCCAGACAGGTTGATGCTGGGGTGGCCATGAGTGTGCCACTGTACTCCAGCCTAGGTGACAGAGTGAGACTCCAACTCAAAAATAAAATAAAATAAAATAATAAATAAATAAATAAAAGTATCATAAAAATGGAAAACAGCATCATGTTAGATAGAAAACTAATCAGGAAATTAAATTGTCGTGATGGCCAGGCTCGGTGGCTCATTCTGTAATCCCAGCACTTTGGGAGGCCGAGGCGAGTGGATTGCCTGAGCCCGCCGGTTCGAGACCCACCCGGGCAACTTGGTGAGGCCTTGTCTCTACAATAAATCAAAAATTAGCCGGGCGTGGTGGCGCGTGCCTCTGTTGCTCTGGCTGGAGCGCAGTGGCACGCTCACAGCCACCGTAACCTCGCCCTCCTGGGCTCCGGTAATCTTTCCACCTCAGCCTTCCAAGTAGCTGGAACTACAGGCATGCGCCACCACACTCGGCTAATTTTTTATTTATTGTAGAGACGAGGCCTCACCAAGTTGCCCAGGCTGGTCTCAAACCCCTGGACTCAAGTAATCCTCTCGCCACCACCTCCCAAAGTGCTGGGATTACAGGCGTGAGCCACCGCGCCTGGCTCCATGAAACTCTTTATTGACAAAAACATCTCTCAATGTTTATATAATTCTGATCAAAATACTTTATCTTTAAATACAGAGTCAAAACGTCTCTGGGTCAAACCAGAAAGTTCAGAATCTCCAGCAGTTCACAATAGCCAGTTCTAAACACCTTGGACACCTCAAGGCATTTTGAGGTTTTACTGCAGTTTTTAACTGCAGCTTTTCCAATTCAGTTGTGCCAAAATATTTTATAAGCTTTGTAAGTACCTTCTCTATAATTTATCCTTTTATCGCAACAAGTTGGTACATATAAGGTATGCTTCTACAACTCTGTCTCTCAGAAGCTGCTCAGTTATACGATGCCATGATTTAACTGTGCCAACTTGTTCAGGATGTGACATCACTGGAATTTTAAATCAGAGATTGCACTGGAGAGGCTGATAAAAATGTCTTGCCATCGTTGAATCTGAGAAGCTGCAGAGATGCCAGGAAGATGCCAGGACGCCCTGGGGCAATTAGGGCGTGTGACCTGGACCCAGCTTCTTGCTGTCTATCTGCTTTTGCTGGAGCTGGTTTATGAGACTGCTGGGGTCAAAAAAAGTGCCAGATCCATGGTCAAAATTGTTTCTTTTTTTTGAGTCGGAGTCTCACTCAGCCGCCCAGACTGGAGTGCAGTGGCCACTCCTGGCCACCGCAGCCTCGACCTGCTGGGCTCCGGCTATCCTTCCACCTCAGCCTTCTGTGTAGCCGGAATTACAGGCATGTGCTACCACGCCCAGCTGATTTTTTGATTTATTGTAGAGATGAGGTATCGCTAAGTTGCCCAGGCAGGTCGCAAACCGCGGGCTCAGGTAGTCCACTCACCTCAGCCTCCCAAAGCGCGGGATTACAGGTTGAGCCACCGAGCCCAACGATCAAAATTGTTAACACTTTAGTGCACTAGCTGGCCAAAGAATGCGTGACCGAACCAACAGAGTTAAAGAATGAAGAGGACTTCACCCTCATAATTCATTCAACACTGAAATCAAGATGCCGTCTCCATAACCAATATCCCATTTACTCAACTCTGCCAGAGGCCAAACATGGTGGCTCATGCCAGTAGTCCCAGCATTTTGGGAGGCCAAGGCAGGAAGACTGCTTGAGGCCAGGAGTTCCAGACCAGCCTAGGCAACACAGCAAGACCCCAACTCTGCAAAAATTTGGAAAAATTAGCCGGTCATGGTGGCATGCGCCTGAAGTCCCAGCTTCTTGGGAGACTGAGGCAGGAGGATCGCTTGAGGCCAGCAATTAGAGACAAGCCTGGGCAACAAAGCGAGACCCCCATCTCTGCAAAAAATAATAATTAACTAAAAAAAAAAAAAACTAGAGAAACGTCTTCCCTCCCCTCCGGATGAGTCTGACTCAGCCTTCAGGACCCAGCTGAAGTCCTCCTGCCTCTCTGGAGACCTACCCCACAGCTCCAGCCATATCCCACCCCCACCCCAGTCCTCTGGGGGTGGAGGGGTGGGGCGTTTATCACACACTCTATCATACTGTTGCTTAACCCTTGCAGTCCCACTCCCCTGAAGGTGCTCTGCAGAAACAGTGTAGTGCTTTCCAAGAGCTTGGCAATAAGGGAAATGACACCAACTTTCAAGAATGCATCAATGAAATGGCCGCAAAGGCTGCCATACCTCCCAGGCCCGAAAAACATGTTTGTAAGCCAGGCTGGAGGTACAAAGCTATCCAAAGGAATGTGAGTCTCTCAGAGGCAGTGGCGAGCTCGGGGACAGCCAGAGCGGGCTGGCAATGGAAGCCTGGAATAAGGCGAACCACAGAGGGAGAGGCAGCCACACGGTGCAGGCCAGACCCCCATGCAGGGCACACCCTGCCCAGCCACATGGGGGCCCCCATGCACAGGACAACATTGTCCAGCCCAACACCTCCCAGAGTGGCCGGAGTGTCCAAGAAGGATAAATCTGGAGTGGAGACGGTCACCCAGCTCGTGCGAACCTCCTCTGTATCACATCTGCCTCATCCCACAACCAAGCAGTTGACTTCACATGGTAGCCACACTGGAGTCGCCCACATCTTGTCTTCAAAACCCTGCGTCCCCGCCCCTCCCCCCATCCATCTTCCCCAGTACGGTCTGCTAAGTCACCTTTCGGCCCTCTGCTAAGACATCACCACCTCCAGGAAACCTTCCCGGATGCCCAGGCCTGAGTCATGCCCACCCTGTGGCTCACATAGAATCTTTCAGTGACTCAGTTTATCCTCCTCTATTGTAATCATTCTCCCAAGGTTTGCTTGTCTGTGTGCCTCACTAGACCATTAGCGTCGTGAAGGCAAGGACTGTGCCTATCTCCATCCCAGAGTGTCTCTAACATATAGCTGGTACTCGATCTATTTGCTGGATAAATGGAGTCATTGACCAGGTGTGGTGACTCATACCTGTAATCCCAGCATTTTGAGAGGCCAAGGCAGGAGGATCACTTGAGCCCAGGAGTTTGAGACCAGCCCGGGCAAGATCTACGCTCTACAAAAAATAGAAAAATTAGCCAGACCTGGTGGTGCACACCTGTAGTCCCAGCTACTCGGGAAGGTGAGGCAGAGGATTCCCTAAACTGAGAAGGTTGAGATTGTAGTGAATCATGATCATGCCACTGCACTCCAGCCTGGGTGACAGAGTGAGACCATGACTAAAAAAGAAAAGAAAAGAAAACAAAAAAAAAAAAGAGCCAGGTGCAATGTCTCACTCCTGTAATCCCAGCACTTTGGGAGGCCGAAGTGAGAGGACTGCC
>CAUYQG010290517.1:0-12462 GCA_963574415.1 Tarsius wallacei
TTTTTTTTATAATCAGTATTTTTTATTATGATATTGTGGGGTACAGTTAAGGATTAGGTATACAAATATGCTTCATTCAGGCACCCTTGTTGATAAGAGGTGTCTTCCCATCCCCAGACAGATATTGACTACCATTAATCCCATCTCCCTTCCCCTCCCCCCCCATAGTTTCCCATCTCTATCAGTCATTTTCTTATAATATTATGTTGGATGTTCAAAGTTCACTATATGAGTAAGAACATGTGATACTCAGATCTTTGTTTCTGTGAGAGGTCACTCAGTACTATAGATTCTAGTTCCATCCAAGTTGCTGTGAAATTCATGATTGTGTTCTTTTTTATGGCTGCGTAGTATTCCATAGTGAATATGTGCCACATTTTTTTAATCCAGTCCTCTTTTGATGAACAGCATGGTTGCTTCCAGGTTCTTGGAAGTCTGAGGTGGAAGAATCGCCGGAGCCCAGCAGGTTGAGGCTGCGGAGGCCAGGAGCGTGCCACTGCACTCCAGTTTGGGCAATGGAGTGAGACTCCAACTCAAAAAAAACAAAAAAAATTATGAATGTAAGAAGCAGTAGAGGCCAGGCACAGTGGCTGATGCATATAATCCCAGCACTTCGGGAGGTCGAGGTGAGAGGAATGCCTGAGCCCACGGGTTCGAGACCAGCCTGGGCAACTTGGCAAGACCTCATCTCTACAATAAACCAAAAAATCAGCCAGGCATGGTGGCACGTGCCTGTAATTCCAGCTACTTGGAAGGTTGAAGCAGAAGGATCACCTAAACCCAGCAGGTTGAGGCTGCGGTGGCCATGAGCATTCCACTGCACTTCAGCCTGGGCAATAGAGTGACACTCCAACTCAAAAAATTAAAATTAAAAAAAGCAGAAGAAAGACACATCTGAAGTGCCGAAAGAAAAAAGATAAAAACTGTCAGCCAGGTGTGGTGGATCATGCCTGCCTGTAATCCCAGTATTCTGGGAGGCAAAAGTGGGAGACTGCTTGAGCCTAAGAAGTTCAAGACGAGCCTAGGCAACATAGCGAAATCTTCTCTCTACCAAATTAAAAATGTTTTAATGTAAAAAATTAGCCAGGTGTGATGGTACATACTCATAGTCCCAGCTATTCAGAGGCTGAGTGAGAAGAATCACCTGAGCCTAGAAAGTTGAGGCTGCAGTAAACCGTGATCATGCCAAGCACTCCAGCTTGGGTGACAGAGTGAGACCCAAACCCAAAAGAAAACAAAAACAAACTATCAAACAAGAATTCTATATCCAGTAAAACTATCCCTTCTCAATGGAGAAATTAAGAGATTCTTAGAAAAACAGGAGATGAAGGAGTCTCTCGCTAGACTGCCCTACAAAAAATGCTAAATGGAATCCTTTATGCAGAAGTGAAGTCATAATAGACAGTAACCAGAAGTCATAAGAAGAATAAAGAACACCAGTAATTCTAACTATGCAGGTAAATATTAAAGCCAGTATTACTGTATTTTTGGTCTGTAATTTTATTTTCTACTATGACTTAAAAAATAAATATATTAAAAGACAATTAAATTATTTATGTTAAGAGAAGAAACTAAGTTGCTATTAATTAGAACTAACTTGGTAAAAACTTAGAATGAATGTTAATTGTGATCACTAGGATAAGTACTAAAAACAACTAAAAAATATAATGAAAATGGTATACTAAAAAAATTAATCAAAAAAGGCCATATTGAAGAAATTTAGAAATGAGGAAGATATAATACATATAGAAAACAAATAACAAAATGGCAAAAGTCCTTCCTTATCAGTAATCACTTTTATTGTACATAGATTAAACTCATACATTAAGAGATTAAAATAATTTATTTTTAAAAATGATCTAAACTACATGCTGTCTATAAGAGACTCATTTCAGATTCAAATTCAGACTGAAAGTAAGATGATGTAAGAAGATATTCCAAGCAAATAAACACAAAAGAGTCAGAGTAGCTATATACTCCGACCTCTGTATCTGCTGGGTTCTGAATCCTGTAAGCAAGTTGAACATCCATGGATTTTGGTATTGGGAGATCCTGAAATCAATACCTGGGGGACACCAAGGAACAACTGTACCAATGCCAGAAGAAAGAGATTTTAAATCAAAACTGTTTCTAGGAAATAAAGAGGGAAACTATACACTGGGAGGAAAAGGTCAATTCATTAGGAAGATATATACATACTAAATAGCAGTATCCCAAATTATTAAACACTGACAGAATTGAAGGGAGAAATAGACAGTACTATACCACCTTCAATGAAACATAAAACATCTACACAGAAGAATTAGGAAACAATATAAGCCAATTAGACCTAAGAGATATATATAAAACATGTCACACAACAACATAATACACATTCTTCTGAGGTGTACAGAGAACATTCTCCAGGATAGATGATAATATTTAGCCCATAAAACAATACATAAATAAAATCAGTAAATTTTATTTTTTTTAAGGTTAGAAAATAAAAGTTTATTTCAGAAAGTAGATCACAGAGAGAAAGAGGATGGATCCACCTCTCCAAGACTGGAGAGGGGACCAAACCAGTAAATTTAAAAAGATTGAAATCATAAAGTACCTTCTTTGATCACAATGGAATAAAGCTAGAAATCACTAACAGACGGAAAACTGGAAAATTTATATCTATGTGGAATAAAACAACAGTGTCTTAAATAACCAACGGGTAAATGAGAAATGAGAATACTTTGAGATGAATGAAACAAAAACACAATATTTCAAAATTTATGGAATGCAAAAAAAGCAGTGCTTAGAGGAAAACACAGCTACAAATATCTACACTTTTTAAAAAAACAAATCTCAAATCAATGACCTAACTCTACAATGTATAAAACAAAAAAAGGCTGGGTTACACTTGTAATCCCAGCACTTTGGGAGGACAAAGAGTGAGGATCGCTGGAGGCCAGGAGTTCTAGACCAGCCTGAGCAACATAGCAAGATCTCATCTCTACTAAAAAATAAAATTAAAAATAAATGAGCAGGTGCTGTGGTGTGAGTTTTTCACCATACATATGATGATAGCTACAGTTTTGGAGATACACAAAAAAAGAGCAAACTAAACTCAAGGACAGAAAACTGAAGGATTTAATAAAAATTAGGGCACAGATACACTAATCAGAGACTAGAAAACAAATCTATAAAAACAAAAAGTTGGTTGTTAAAAAAGTCAACAAAATTGACAAACCTTTATATAAAGTGACTATGAAAGAGACAAGGAGCAAAAAACTAAAATCAAAAACAAAATGAGACTATTACTACTAGTATTGCAGAACATAATAAACAATGTATGCCAATAAATTCAATAATTTATACTAAGTGAACAAATCCCTAGAAATGCAAAAATTGTCAAAAATGGCTGAAAACAATAAAAAATTTGAACAGATCTTTAATAAGTAAAGACATTAAATCAGTTATCAAAAGTCTCCATACATACATCTCAGGACCAGATGGCTTTACTGGTAAATCAGAACAAACACACTTTAAAAAGAATTTCAAGAGTTTTTTCAAACTCTTGCAAAAAACAGATAAGGAGGAACTACTTCCCAATTCATTCCATGAGGCTAGCATTTCCATAATACCAAAACTATTCAAAGACATTACAGGAAAACTACACACCAATATCTCTAATGAACATATATGCAAAAATTCTCAAAACATTAGCAAATTGAAACACAAAACATATGGGGGGAAAAAAAACACTACGCACCAGAATCAAGTGGGATTTCTCCCAAGTATACAAGGCTGGCTCAACAATCAAAAACCAATTAACATAAAATACATCACCATCAACTATTGATAAAGCAAAACTACATGATCAGAACAAAAGACAGGAAAAGTCTTTTACAAAATCTAAGACCTGTTCATAATAAAAACTATCAGTAAATGAGGAAAAGAGGAGAACAACCCAACTTTAATAAAGTGTATCTCCAAAACTACAGCTAACATCACACTTAATGGTAAGAAACTCAAAACTTTCCCACTAAGACCAAAAAAAAAAAAAAGAGTAAAATGCTACTCTCACCAAATGCTTTCAATATCATCCAGGAAATCCTGAGTGATGAAACAGAACAAGAAATAAAAGGTATACAGTTTGCAAAAGAAGAAATAAAACTGTCTCTATTCCCAGTTGACATAATTGTCTATATAGATAATCTGAAAGAGTTGACCAAAACAAACTCCTGGAACTAATAAGCAATATAGCAAGTTACAAGATACAAGGTTAAGAAATGTCATTGCCTTTTGCACGTCGATTTTATACCCCAAAACTTCACCAAGTCACTTATCAGTGCAAGGAGGTTTTTGGTGGACTCTTGGGTTTTCCAGGTATAAAATTATATCGACTGCAAAAGCTTAACTTCCTCTTTGCCTATTTGGATACCCCCGATTCCCTTCTCTTGCCTAATTGCTGAAGCAAGCACTTCCAGCACTATGAGGGGTGAGAGTGGGCAACCTTGTTTTGTTTCTGTTTTCAGGGGGAATGTTTCTAACTTCTGTCCACTGCGCAGTATGTCGGCTGTGGGTTTATCATAGATGGCTTTTACTATTTTGAGGAGTGTTCCTTCTATGCCTAGATATTCAATCAAGGGTTTTTATCAAGTAGGGATGCTGGATTTTGCCAAAAGACTTTTCTATGTCCAGTGATATGATCATTTGCTTTTACATGTTACTTTCACAGCCAAAAAAATTAAAGTTATAAACTTAACATACTATATAGAAAATCATTATGAGAAAATCAATATAACTCTGATGAAAGAAATTAAAAATGAACTTGGAGAGCTATTCGAAGTGTGTGGATAAAGAGATTTAATATTATCAAGACGTCAGCTTGGCCGGGTGTGGTAGCTCAAGTCTGTAATCCCAGCACTCTGGGAAGCCAAGGTGAGAGGACTGCTTGAGCCCGGGGGTTCCAGAGCAGCCTGGGCAACTCAGTGAGACCTCATCTCTACAATATATCAAAAAGTTATATGTGGTAGCGCATGCCTGTAGTTCTGTCTACTTGGAAGGCTGAGGTGGAAGGATAGCCTGAGTCCAACAGGTCAACACTGGGGTGGCCTTCAGCATGCCACTGCACTCCAGCCTGGCTGACAGAGTGAGACTCTGACTCAAAAAAAAGGAGGTCAGCTTCTCCCAACTTGACCTATGGATTCAACATAATCCCAGTGTTATATAACACTGATATATAATTAAAAACATACTATCTGGATCATGACACAAGAGTCTCCAAGACTCTTGGAATCTTTGCAGAGATAAAGTCTTTTTGTATGTTAATAAGACAACTATTGAGTAAAAGTCCCTAGATAGCTTCAGGACAGGAGAAGCAGTCATATGATTAGAGGGTTGGAACCTCCAGCCCTCTGTCCCAACTTTCAGGGAAAGGAAAAGGGCTAGAGATTAAGCTCAATCGCCAATGGCTAATGATTCAATTAATTATGCCTACATAGTGGAACCTACATAAAAACCCTAAAAACGAGCTTCCATGAGCTTCTGTGTTGTTGAATGTATCTAGGTACTAGAAGGGTGGCATACCCTAACCCCATGGAGCCAGAAGCTCCTGTACTCAGGAACCTTACACACTTGGCCCTATGTGCCTCTTCAACTTGTTGTTCAGTGTATCCTTCATAATAAACCAATAAATATAAGTACAGTACTTTCTGAGTTATATTAGCCATTAGAATAAATTATCAAAACTGAGGAGTGACCATGAGTTGTCAAAATTTATAGGCCAGTCAAATAGAAGTAATCTGAAAACATACTACTTGTGAGTGGCATCTGAAATGGAAGGGAGAGGGGAAGAAGGCAGTCTTGTGGGACTAAGGCATATGGGTTCTGCACTAACTCCAGTTAGTGCCAGAATTGATTAAATTGCAGGACACGCAATTGGTGCATGCACAGAACTGAAGAATTGTTTGGCGTGGAAAGCCTACACATTTGGTATTAGAAGTGTAAGTAGAGAAACAGATTTCTTTTAATAATCAGCTGACTTTTTTTTTTTAAAAAGACAACGTCTCACTATGTTGCCCAGGCCAGTCTCGAACTCCTGGCCTCAAAGGATCCTCCTGCCATCAAAGGATCCTACTGCCTCAGCCTACCAAATAAGCTGTTATTACAGGTGAGAGCCACCTGTCCAGCTTCAACTGTTCTTTGATAAAGGAACAAAGGCAATAAGTGGATTAAGGTCTTTAACAAATGATGCTAGGGCAAGTGAACACATGCAAAAAAACAACAACAAAAAATCTACACAGACCTTACATCCTTCACAAAAATTAACTCAAAATGTATCAAATCCCTAAATTAAAAATGCAAAACTATAAAATGTAGGGATAACACGGTAGAAAATCTAGATGCCCTGGGTATGGTCATGACTTAGATAAAACAACAAAGGTGTAAGCCGTGAAATAAGTAATTGATAAACTGGACATTGCTGGCAGCCATGCAAAATGATACAGCCACTTTGGAAGCTACTCTTGTATTCTTACAAAATAAACATACTCTTACCATATATTCCACCAATTGTACTCCTTGATACAAAAAAAGAGTTGAAAATATGTCCACACAAAAGCCTACATACAGAAGTTTATAGTAGCATCACAACTGCTAAAGACTGGAAGAAACCAAGATGTCCTTCAGTAGGTAAATGAATAAACTGTGATATATCCAGACAACAAAATATTCTTCAGCACTAAAAAGAAATGAGCTATCAAGTCAGGAAACGGTATGGAGGAACCTTAAATGCATATTATTAAGTTAAAAAAATCTGAGTAAGATACATACAAAAAGAAAAGATGATTTTAACAGCAAAGCATTCTGGAAAAGGCAAAATGATGGAGACAATAAAAGGATCAGTGGTTGCCAGGGGTAAGAGAAGACAAGAGGAATGAACAGGCAGAGTATAGAGGACTTTAAGAGTCATAAAACTGGCTGGGCTCGGTGGCTTAGCCTATAATCCCGTGCTTTGGGAGGCCCAGGTGAGTGGATTGCCTGAGCTCGCGGGTTCGAGACCCGCCTGGGCAACTTGGCAAGACCTCATCTCTACAATAAATCAAAAATTAGCCAGGCGTGGTAGCGCGCGCCTGTAATTTCGGCTACTTGGAAGGATCGCCGGAGCCCAGCAGGTCGAGGAGACTCCAACTCAAAAAAAGAAAAAAAAAAAGAGTCATAAAATTATTCTTAATACTATAATGGTAGATTCATATCATTTTACATTTGTTAAAACCCATAGAATGTACAACACCAAAAGTGAACTACGATGTAAAAATGGACTATGGGTAGCAATAATATGTCGATGTAGGTTCAATGATAAACACCAGTACCACTTTGGCGGTGGATGTTGACAGCATGGGAGGAGGGAATCTCTACACCTTTTACTCAAATTTGCTGTGAACCTAAAATTGCTCTAAAATTAAAGTCTATTTTAAAAAACTACTAAATAATGGATCAGCAGATTAAAGTATCTAACAGATGCTAGCTAATTTATGTCCTGATATCGTTAACATTTCTTTTTTCCCTGGACAATCTTATGATCTCGAGTGGTTTTAAGCATGTGTTTGCAAGAATTCCTGTACACACGCGTACGCGCACACACACATACACACACACACACACACACACACAGAGGCACAATGCCCCATCAATTAAAATATGGAAAATACCCTCATCTGTTTACCATGAACTGTACCACAAATGATAAGGGAAGGAGAAAAAAATTTTGCTAGCCTGGTCATCAAGAAAAAGGGCTTAAAGGGCAGTGTCTGAAGCACAGTTTATTTCCAATTACGTCCAGTTTTACTTGTGAAGCACAAAGTTCTAATCTTTAATCACAGTATTCACTATCGAGGTAAAGAGCAATATAATATAAAGTCATTAATTCAAGCCTTCTTTATCATTCCTAAAATTTTATTTAAGCTTTCTTAAAGAATCTCTTAGCAGTATATGCATACACAGACATACACATGCAGGTCGTAGTGGTAGAGTACCACATGATTTGCTAAGCAAATCAACAATGACAATGACAATGATATTTATGAAACTGCTTTTCAGTATTTTCTTAAGTGGTACTCTATCTACACAGAAGCAATAAATTCACTATTTTACTGTAATTATAATTCTGTTACCTATGTTTATGATACTGAATTAAGTATATCGATGGAAACATTTTTGTCCCATTTAACATATATGAATATATAGTAAGCCCTCCCTTAACATCACCCATAGGTTCTTGGAAACTGCTGCTTTAATCAAAACAACATATTACAAAACCAATTTTACCATAGGCTAGTTATTATAAACAAGAGTTGAATTTCTACAGCATATTTCTGGTCACAAAACATCAGAAAACTTCTAAATAAAGACCAAAACACTTGGCCACCATTCAGTGGTCCACCCACACCTGTAATCTTGGCACTTTAGGAGGCCGCGGTGAGAGAACTGTTTAAACCCAGAAGTTTAATAACAGCCTGGGCAACACAGCAAGACCTCATCTCTACCCAAAAAAAAAAAAATTAGCCATGAGTGGTGATGTGCATCTATAGTCCCCAGCTACTTGGGAAGCTGAGGAGAGCTGTGATCATGTCACTTCACTCCAGCCTGGGCGAGAGTAAGCCCCTGACTCAAAAAAAAAAAAAGACCAAAACATTTCAAATAGTAACACTAAAACAAATGTGAGGTTTACATACCTTTAAGAAAGATTAATAAAAACAAGTAAGATAATTATTTACCAAACTATTCCAGTTCAGTTCAGGGTTGCAAGTGGCCAGAGCCTATCCCAGCAGATCAGGGTGCAAGGTCGAAATCAAGCCTGGACATGTCACCATTCTACCACAGGGTGCGTGCACATATGCACAAGTACACATCCCTCACACTAGAAAGATTCAGGAATGCCAGTTAAACTAATGTGCATTGTTGGTATGTGGGAGAAAACCAGAGTGCCTACAGAAAACCCACATAGACATGTAGAGAACATGAAACTCACACAGTGATCCTGGCCATGAATCTAATTTTTCCCCATCAATGTTACAATGAAATGACATCATTTGGGGATCTGTCATATACTTAAATTCTCTGTTATATAAAGGTATATGCATTCAATCAAGAAAACAAAGTTCCAACCTCTCTTCCCAGCAAAATCTAGCCTATAAATGAGACAGATTTTTATAGCTCTTTAAGTGAATAAAAAGAATGCCAAATTAGAAGTAAGTCTTCTAAGCTACAGAGCAATTCACACTAAAAGATGGCAAAAAAGAAGTAGGCAACATTAAGACACAAGAAAGGGGGAAGTAGCAAATCTGCTGGAAACACTAATCCAGAATCTCTCAAATATTAAGCAGACAGAAGAATATTTTAAGTCAAATTGAATTATGTGCTCAATGGGATGAGAAAGTTCACTGGTAACAGCAGTATGGATCTTTATTCTGCTCTTTCTCTCCTAATAATGTATTGTAAAGGGCTATTCTTCTTAAAATATCTTGAAACCAAAAGGAAATATAACAGAATAATTTAAGACTTTGGGTTCTGGGCTAGATTGTCTGGGCTCTTACACCTGGTATGCTACTTTCTAGCTCTGTAACTTACCATGCCTCAGTATTTGCATGTGTTAAACGGGATAATAAAACCAAGCCTGGACATGTCACCATTCTAATCACAGGGTGCGTGCACACATGCACAAGTACACATCCTTCATACTAGAAAGATTCAGGAATGCCAATTAAACTAATGTGCACATCGTTGCTATGTGGGAGAAAACCATAAAGCTGTTGTAGTGAGTGACTGGAACAATGTCAGAAACTCTTTAAGGAATATTAATTCATGGCTCACAGGAGGAAGCAGTTAAAAGCATGAAGAAATGTAAGCTCCATAAAGGCAGATATTTTTGTCCTTACTGTTCACTTCTATATATTCTTAATCCCTGAAACCTAGTAAACATTTTCTGAGCTAGAAAATTTATGTATGTATGTATGTATGTGTATCTATGTATCTTTAAGGAGAATACACAAAATTAAACATGAGAACTCCTAGAGTTAGCAAACTAACCAAAGTTAGCAACTTTTGTTAAAAAACAAAGGAAACAGCTAAAAGAGGTATTCAGTAACTCAGAGGTGGGACAGAGGTTTGCACATGTGGTTAGAGTGAGACAAAGAGTAGGTCTATCAAAATGGAGGACAGTTAAATTTGAAAAAGCCCTCAAGTGACCTTATACACACATACAACCCCAAAACACAGATGAATGTCCCTGGACTCAAGAAAAATAAGGGTCAAAATAAGGCACATCAAGAGAGCTTTTGCTTTATCAGTCTTTCCCAAGGCTTTACATGAAAAATGCAATCCCATGGTAATCATACTCAACCTTTCCCAAGATGCTGCCAACACAGCCTCTTACCTACAAACACCTATACAATCTCTAGTGACGACGTTTTATTTGTGTTGAGTACACTCATTATCTTACCTTCTTCTACTCCATCACTGAAAAAATGTTACCAAGAACCTTAACGCACTCCCACAATCTCAACTCTCGTTGCTCCTCTGTGCCACTCGTGTGTCCAAAGTGCTTGTTGTTCCTCTGACAAAATGAGCTCTCTCCTGCTTCTGCATGTGAACGCATACAACTTCATTCCAACTCCCCTTTCCACCTAAAGCAAACTGGAAAGCTCTAACCTTCAAATCTTGACAGAGCTAGGTCTCAACACTTAAAAGCGTTCATACCACCTTGAACATACCACGCTATAGTACTTTTTACCTAATATTTTTTGTGTGTAAATGCATGCAGTTTTATTATAGAAATAGTACTAATTTCATTCAGTGTTTTACTTTTATCATTCCACTTTTTTTAAATTATAAACTTTCTTTTTGAGTGGTTTTGGTTCACAGCAAATTGCCACATATTTAGTAATTTATTCCATTTCTTGCTCTTCCAAAGACTGTTATGATCCATTAAGGAGAACTGCATTATCTTTCTATTCCTAAGCAACTGTCTAGTACTGGCAGGAAAAAAAAAAAAAAAAAAAGCTTAGTAAGCAGCAAATGTGAAAATAAAGATATACTATGCCATTAGTATATAAGACTAATAAAGAAGGAATGGCTAATTCATTAAGTTTCTTTTTAATGCAACTGGAATTTTTTATTATGATTTCGAAATTATTATGATTTATCCATTATGTAATTTACTCCCTCCCCCCAGTCAGGGCCTCACTCTGTTGCCCAGACTGGTGTGCCAGTGGCACAATCACAGCTCATTTCGGCCTCCAACTCCTGGGCTCAAGTGGTCCTGTGATCCTCCTGTGTTAGTCTTCTGAGTAGCTGGAACTATGGGACTACAGGCATGTGCCACTAGTTTTTTGGTTTTTTTGGTAGAGACAGGTCTCACCATGTTGTCCAGGAGGGTCTCAAGCTCCTGGGCTTCAGTGATCCTCCTGCCTCCACCTCTCATGATGCTGGAATCACAGACATGAGCCACCATATCTGGCGTTATTTACTTTTTATTTAACTAAAATTCCTCTCTCTTAGAAAATTATAAAATATTCTAGTTACAGAAAGAAGTCAGAATTATGGCAAGCTCTAACCCTGGTTGTTTTCTGGAGACAATCACTGACTCTTGGCCAAGATAATGAGTTGGGTTCAGGTGTTCAGCCAGGACAGGTGAACTATCTGAAAAGGATAGAAAAATCTAAAAGTATCAATTGGAGAGATTCAAAAGAGAGCCTTGGTGAGAGATTAAAATCAAATGCCAGATGCAAAATAACAAATTTAACAAACAGGAACGAAATTTACAAGTAAAAAGTAGAGTCAAGAGAAACAAATCTGACATGAAGTACTAGCTCAAGACCAGAACAGGTTACAAGTATTGAAAGTTCAAGGACTGCAGGGATTTTAATATGTATATTTGTAGCAGAATCAAGACATTCTTTCAAATCTCTACTACAAATCCAACTTAATTAAAATTTAAGAAAGCATTTCAGATAGTCATCTTATTTTTAAGTGAAAATTTTTAAGCTTACATTTAAATAATTATATTTAAATATAAAGCTCTTCAAAATTATCTTATATCAAGAGCTGCATTCTTTAAATCATACAACTGATCAAAAATAATTGTTATTGATTGGACTGCTCCAAATTTAAAGAACACTAAAACTGTCACCTGCCTTTCCAGGCACAGTGGCTCACGCCTGTAATCCCAACACTTTGGGAGGCAGAGGCTAGAGGATTGCCTGAGTCCAAGGGTTTGAGATGAGCCTGGGCAACTTGGCAAGACTTCATCTCTACAATAAATGAAAAAATGAGGTGGACATGGTGGCACACACCTGTGGTTCCAAGCTACTTGGAAGGCTGAAGCAGAAGGATCACCTGAACCCAGCAGGTCGAGGCTGTGGTGGCCATGAGCATGCCATCCAGCCTGGGTGACAGAGTGAGACTCCTTCTCAAAAAAAAAAGCATACC
>CAUYQG010290529.1:0-33081 GCA_963574415.1 Tarsius wallacei
GTGATTGGTGCCTCAGTGACAGACTCTCCTGTGTGATGGGTGCCACAGGGACTGGTCCTCCATTGTGATCAGTTTCCTAGTGACTGATCTTCCTCCACAGTGTTTGCTCTAGAGACTAGTCTTTTTATATCACAGGTGCTCCAGTGACAGCCTGCCATTTGTGATTCATGCCCCAGTGACTGTCCCTTATCTGTGATTTGTGCCCCAGTAATGGGCTCTCTTCTGTGTTGAGTGCCACTCAGAAAATGTGCCTGGGTATCCACCATGACTGGTGTCCCAGTTATTGGCTCTCCTCCATAACAGGTGTCCCATTGACTGACACCTATTATGAATGGCCCAGTGTCTAGATCACCTCTAAGATTGATGCTACATTGTCTGTCCCTCCTCCATAATGGGTGCCAGTTACTAGTTCTCCTTTATGATGAGTTTCACAGTGATTGATTATACTCCATGGGTAGTGTCACAGTAACAGGGTCTACTGTTGGGTGCACCAGAGCTTGCCCCTCCTTCTACTCTGTCATGGTGCCACTTTAACTCACACTCTGCTGTGATTGGTACCCAAGTGAATGACATACTTCTGTTTTGTGCATCCTAGTAACTTGGCCTCCTGTATAATGGGTACCCCAGTAACCACCCATCTTTATGATTAGTGTCCCTGTTACTGGGCTTTCTTTGTAATGGAGACACTACTGATGGGTTCTCCTGTGTGATTGATTACTAACTTACCAGGCCTCCATTATAAAGTGTTCTCCCGTGACTTGTCCTCCTCTGTGATGTAGCCCCATTGACAGCTGCTCCTCTATGATGGTTGTCTCAGTGACTTGCTCTCCTCTATGATGAGTGCAACAATGAGTACACTTCTGTGTTGATTTCCTCAGGTACAGGCCCTCATCTATAATATATGACCTAGTGACTGTCACTCCTCTATCATGGGTACCACCAGTGATTGGCCTTTCTCTGTGATTGGTGCACCAGTGACTGGCCTTATTCTGTGATAGTTAACTCAGTGATTGCCACTCCTATATTATGGGTATTCCATAAATGGCACTTCTCTGTGTTGGGTGCTCCAAGCTAGACCTCCCCTGTGGTCATTGGCCCAGTTACTATCCTACTTGTGAGAAGTGCCCCTGTAACTGGCCCTCCTTCATAATGGGTGCTTTAGTGGTTGACTTTCCTCTGTGAACATGTCCCAGTGACTGACATTCCTTTAAGATGGGTGCCCCACCCAGTGACTGTGCCTCCTCTGTGATGGTTGCCTCAGTGACTAGTCCTCCTCTGTGATGAATGTCCCAGTTCCTGATCTTCCTTCTATTGGGTGGCACAGTGACTGGACTGACATTGGGGTGGGTGTCTCTTGACTGGCCCTTCTCTGGGTTGGGTGCATTGGTGAATGCTCCTCCTCTGTAATGGATGCATCAATGACTAACCCTCCTCTGTGATAGGTGACGCAGAGACTGGTCCTCCTCTTAAAGCATGTCCCAGGGACTGGATCTTCTTTGTGATGGGTTCCACACAGACAAGCCCTCTGCTGTGGAGGATGCCCCAATGAATTAGCCCGATTTGTGATGTGTGCCACATTGCAACCCCTTCTTTTGGAGTGTCGCGGTGACCAGTCCTCCTCTGTGATGTGAGTCTTTGTTACTGACCCTCCTTTTTATGAGTTCTCCAGTTCTTGCCCCTCCTTCATGATAGGTGCCCTAGTGACTGGCCTTTATGTGTAATGGGCACCCCAGTGACTTATCCTCTAGATAGATGCCCTATTGACTTGCCTTCCTGAGTGATGGGTGCCCAGGGACCAACACTCATCTGTGATGCTTATAACACTGACTAGTCATCTTCTATTATTTGTGCCCTTGTGACTTCTCCTCCTCTGTGATGGGTGTCTGAGTGACTTCCAGTACTATGTTATGGGTACCCAAGTGAATGTGTTTCCTCTGTTTTCAGTGCCAAAGTAACTAGACCTCCTCTGTGATGACTTCTCCAGTAAATGCTCTACCTCTTTTTTAAGTGCCTCAGTGATTGACCATCCTTCTAATGGATGCCCACTAACTGTGCCTCCTCTGTCATGTTTGCCAGAATGATTGTGTTTTGTTAGATAGGCATTTAAGTGATTAGTCTTTTTGTGTGCCCAGTGACTGACCCTTCTATTAATGCATTTCCCCAGTACTGGACCCTCCTCTTGAGGGGTGTCTCAGTGCCATGCCATCCTCTGGGATGAATGCCTCAGTGACTGACTCTCCTCTCTAATGGGTTCCTCAGTGACTATCTCTTCTCTGTGACTGCCCTCTTCTCAGATGGCGAACCCAGTGATTGGTTCTCCACCATAACAGTGCCATAATGGTTGTCACAGTGACTTGCTCTCATTTGTGAATGTCCCAATGAGTGGCTGGCCCCCCCTTCATAATGGGTGTTCCAGTACCTGTTCAAATCTATGATGAGTGCCACAGTGACTAGCCCTTCTCTGTGTTGGGTATCCCAGTGACTCGCCCTCATATATGAAAGATATCCCATGATTGGCCACCTCTGAGATGTGTGCCTTAGTGACAGGCCATCATGGGTTTATGGTGTCCCAGTGACTACTGCTCCTCTGTGATGGATATTGAGTGATTGATCCTTCTCTGTGAAGTATTCATGAGTGACTATGATGTCTGTGATAGTGACTTGCCCTCTTCTTTGATGGGGTCCCCTATGAGTACACCTCCTCTTCATTGGCTGCCCCAGGGAGTGGACCTCCTTGACTGGTGCCCAGTGATTAGTCCTTCTCTCTAATGTTTACATTTTTGACTTGCCATCCTGTGTAATGGGTACTCCAGTGATTAGCTTTTCTCTGTGATCATTGCCACAGAGACCGGTCTTCTACATAATATGCGTCCCAGTGTCTAGCTCTCCTCCACAATGGGTGACTCAGTGACTGTGCCTTCTTAGTGATTTGAGACCCAATGTCTGGTCCTCCTTTATAATGGGTGTCAAGGTGGCTTGCCTTCTTCTTTAAAGTATATCCCAGTAACTGAGCCTTCTTCATAATTGGTACCCTGGTTATGTGACCTCAATTTTGATGAGATTCCCACTGTTTGACCCTCCTCATTGATGGGTTCCCCAGTGTATGGCCCTCTTCTGTGATGGTTGTTCTAGTGATTGCTCTGTCTCCTTAATTGGTACTCCAGTGACTGCTGTCCCTCCCCTGTGATGGATACCTCAATGATTCTACTTCTTCTTTGTTTTGTGTGCCATTGACTGGTCCTCCTCTGTGATCAGAGCACCATATACTGCTATCCTCTATATCTGCTGCTCCTGTACCTGGTCCCCGACTGTAATGTGTACACCCAGATTAGCCCTCCTCCAAATGGGTGACACAGTGACTGACCCTCTTCTGCAATGGGAATCCAAGTGACAGGGCCTGCCCTGTGATGTGTGCCCCAGTAACTCGTTCTCATTTGTGAATGGTGACCCTTGAACAACCCTCCTCAAAATGGGTGACCATATCTGTGATAAGTGCCTCAGTACTGGCCCCTCCATTTTAGTTGCTGCAGTAACTGGATCTCTTCTTTGATTGGTGCACCAGTGACTGGCCATTTTTATATTATGTGAGCACTACTAGTAACCTCCTTCCATGATGGCTGCCCAAGTAACTGGTCTTTCAGCAAAATGGGTGCCCCTGTGATAAGCCCCCCTCTGATATGCGTGCCTCAGTTTCTTAACCTCCTTAATAAAGTGTTCCCCAGTGATTGGCTCTCCTTTGTAAAGGGTGTTCCAGTGTTTCAATGTCCCCCATAATATGTTCTTCATTGGCTGGGCTTCCTTCGCGATTGCTAGTAACTGGTCCACCAAATTGAGTGCCACAATGAATAGCTGTTCTCTGTATTTGACTCCCCTGTGACTGGGCCTCCTCTATAATGGAAACTCCAGTGACTAGCACTACACTGTGAGGGGTGCTCCTGTGAAGGGCCTGACACTGTGATGTGTGCCCTAGCATCAGGCTCTGTATTTTGGGTGCTACAGTAACAATCCTTCCTTTGTGTTGGGTGCATCATACTGGCCTTCCTTTGTGATGGGTGCCTGAGGGACTGGGTATCTTCTGTGGTGGCTACCCCAGTAACTGTCCCTACTCTGTGATGTATGCCTCAATGACTGTCCCTCCTGTGTTTGGTTATTCATTGAATGGCACTCCTCTGTGATCTATGCTCCAGTGACAGGGCCTCCTCTGCCACTGGTATCACAGGACTGACCTCCTCTGTCATAAGTACCACAGTGACTGATCATCATCTGTGATTGTTTACTTAGTGAATAGTCTTCCTCTGTTATGGGTACTCCAGTGACTGAAAATTTTTTATTAGTGCCCAATGGATGTCCCTCTTCCTAATGAATAGCTCAGTGGCTGCCTCATCTGTTATGAATGCCCGGCTACTAGCTCTCCTCTGTGGTGGGTGCCCCACTGACTGTATGTCCTCTACAATGGGTGTCCCAGTGATGAGCTCTCCTTTGTTTTAGTTGCCCCAATTACTGGACCTCCTCCATAATTGGTGCCCCAGTGACTAGTTCTCTTTTGTGACAAGTGTCCCAGTGTCAGTTCCTTCTCTGTGATGGATGCACCAGTTACAGTCCATCCTTTGTGATCAGTGCCCTGGTGACTGGACCTCCTCCTTAATGGGTGTGCCAGTGAATGGATCTCTTCCATTACTTTTGCCCCAGTAACTGATACTCATCTGCGATTTTTTCCACAGTGACTCTCCCTCCATCACAATCATTGTCCAAGTTACTAGCTTTTATCTGTGAACATTGTCCAAATAATTTGCCCTCCATCATGGGTGTCCTTTTGAGTGACCTCCTCTATTATGGTTCCACAGTGAATAGACCTCCACTCGATTGGGAGTTCATGTTTCACCCTCCTCTGTGAAGTGTGCTCCTATAACTAGTCCAGCTCTATGATTAGTGCACCAGTTACTGGGTTTCCTGTATTATTGATGCCCCAATGACTGTCTATCATATTTGATGGGTGCCACAGTGACTGTCTCTCCTCTGTGATGGGTGCCCCATGACTGACATTCCTCTGTCATCAGTGCTCCAGTAACTGGCTCACCTCTGTATTTGGTGGCTGTGTGCCCGGTCCTTATCTGGCATTGGGAGCCCTGTGAATGTCCTCTGTAATCAGTTCCCCAGTGACTGACTCTCATCTCAGTTTTTACCGAGTGACTAGCCATCCTTCATATGGATATCTCAGTAACTAGGCCTCGGCTGAGAAGGGTGCCCCAGTGACTACCCACCTCTATTAGCAGTACTCCAGTTATTGACCCTCCTTCTAATGGGTACCCCAGTAACTGAATCTTCTCTGTATGGGAGCCCAGGTGACTGGCCCTCCTATGTCATGGGTGTACCAGTGACTTGGTCTCCCCCTAATGGATACCATAGTGACTGGCCATTCTGTATAATGGGTGCCTCTGTGAATGTCCCTTCTCAGTGATAGGTCAGTGAGGGTTCCCCACCCACTGAAGTGGATGTCCCAGTGACTCATCCTTATTTTTAGTGTGCACTCCAGTGAGAGGTCCTCTTCTATAATGGCTGTCTAAGTAACTGGACCTCCTCCATAATGGGATCCTCAGTGATTGACCATCTTACATTTTGGTTTTCCCAGGAACAGGACCTCGATGGTGATTGGTACCCCAGTGATTGGCCCTCTTCCATAAGTGTTTCCCAGTGACTAGCACTCCTCTGATGTGTGTCCCACCCACTGGGTCTCCTCCTTATTGGTTGCCCTAGTGACTGGCCCTCCTTTATGAGGGGTCCTCAAGTGACTGTTCAATAATGTGTTCCCTAGTGACATGAGTTCTCAGTGATTGAGACTCCAGTGAGTGGTCTTCATAAATGATGGGTGCCCCAGTAACTATCCCTCCTTTGTGATGGGTATCTTGGTGAATGGGCCACCTCCATTTATGGTGTCTAAGTGACTGTGCCTTCTATGATTGGTGTGACCATGTCAGGTCTTCATATATGATTGTTGCCCCAGTTATTAGCCCTTCTCTGTATTGACTGCCTTAGTAACTAGTTCTTTTCCAAAACGGGTGCCCAGTGGCTGAACTTCCTCTGTGAAGGGGGTCACAGTGACTGGGTGCCCTCCATAATAATTGTTCCATTGACTATCTGTCATGATTGGTGCCCCAGTGTCTGTCCCTTCTATAAATTGAGTGCCACAGTGGGTAGCCCTCTTCTGCAATAGATCTCCCAGTGACTGATCCTCTTCTATAATTGGTGCTCAACTGATTAGTCCTCCTTTGTACGGGTGCCCCTATCACAGGCATACCCTTGTAATGGGTGCGCAAGTGACAGGCTGTCCTCTAAAATTGGTGCTCCAGTGATTGCACCTTCTATGTTGTGTATTCAGTGACTCACTATCCCCTCTGATGGGTTCCCCGGTGACTGGCCCTTTATCATGATGGCTTTCCCAGTGACTGGTCCTCCTCTGTTAAGTGTCATTGAATAGCACTTCTCAATGATTGATACTCCACTTTCTTGCTCTCTCTGTAACCAGTGTCCCAGTTACTGTCTCTCATCTGTGATGAGTAACCCAGTAAACGGCCTCCTCTTTGATAGGTGTCTCAGAGACTGGCCCTTCACTGTAATGGGTAACCCAGTGATGAAGCTTCCTCTGTGATTGGTGCCCAGTGAATAGTCCTCTTCAGTGATGGGTGTCCCAATGACTAGACCTTCTCTGTGATGGGTACCAAGAGACTGGCCCTCTTCTGTTATCAGTGCCCCAGTGAATGGGCATCCTTCTGTTGGGTGTTTAAGTTTTTGAATTGCCTCTTTAATGGGTGACTCAGTAATTGCTCCTGTACCTGACGCCCAACTGTAATGTGTACACCACAGATTAGCCCCACATTGTGGGCCTACCCCATATTGGGTGCCATTGTGACAGGCCCTTCTTTGCAATGGCTGTCCCAGTGAATGGACTTCCGTTATAATGCAGACTGTAGTGATTGTGCCTACTTTGTGATGATACCCATGGGACTAGCCTTCATATATAATTGGAGTCCCAGTGACTACTCCTCCTCTTTAATGGGTATCTGAGTGACTGATTTTTCATTTTTATGGGTGTCCCAGTGATTGGTCCTCCTTCATATTGGTTGCCCCGGTGACTAACCTTCCCCTTTGATGGATGCCCTACTTACTGGGTCTCTTCTATTATGGGTGCCAAAATAACTGATCTTCCTTTGTTATGTATATATATATGTATAGTGACTGGATCTCCTCCATATTGTGTGCTGAAGTTATTTGTGACCCAAGGACTGGCCAACATATATAATGAGTGCTCCAATGACTAGTCCTCCTCAATGATGGTCGTCTTGGACACTGAGTTTCCTCCATTTTGAGTGTCACAGTGACTATTCATCCTCTGTGATTGGTACCCAGTGATTGGAAATCCTCTCTGTTGTGTGGTCCAGGGACTAGCCCTCTTGTGTGCTGTGTGCCTTCATAATTGGTCCATCTCCAAAACTGCTGCCTCAGTGACTAGTCCTCCTGGGTTATGGGTACCCCAGTTTATGGGTCTCCAACATAATTGATGCTCCAGCGACTGGCTGTCCTCTGTGTAAGGTGTCTTAGTTATTTGTACTCTTCCATAATAGTTGCTGCATTGATTGGGACTCATTCTTGTTTGGAGTCTCATTGAACATACTTCCTACAATTTGGGTGCCAAAGTGAATATCCCTTCTCTCTGATTGGTCCACCATTGATTTTTTCTCCTCTGTAATGGATGTTTGTGTGACTAGGTCTCCTCTGTGATGGATGCCACAGATACCAGGACTTCTCTATAATGGGAGTCCCAGTGACTAGACCTCTTCTGTGAAGGGATACCTTATGACTTGCCTTCTCTTTTATGGGTTTTCCAGTGAATTCCCCTAATCTGTGTTGGGTGCCCAGAGACTGGTCCTTCTATGTGATAGATACCTCAGTGATTGTTCCTTCTCTGTGATTGGTCCTCCAGTGACTAAATCTCATTCATGATAAGTACCCAAGTGACTTTCTTCCTCTGTTTTGGGCGACTCTAAGACTGGCCTTCCTCTATGAGGAGTGCACCATGACTATTCTTCCACTGTGATTGGTGCTTCTGAGATTAAAGTTCCTATGTGACAGATGACAGAGTGACAGTGCATCCTTTGTGATGGGTGCTTCAGTGACTGGCTCTGTTTTCTGATGAGAGACTCAATGATTGACCCTCTTTAATGAGTGCCCCCGTGAATAAGCATCTTCTGTGATGGGCGCCTCAGCGTTTGGCCCTTCTTTGTGAAATGTCCCTCATTGACTGAGTGTCCCATTGATGTGTGACTTGGTGACTAACCCCTGTCTCTATTATGGGTACCCTAGTGATGAGGCCTCCTTCTATTGTGTGCCAGAGTGACTGATTCTTCTCTGTGATGGGTGCTACTGATACAGGTATTCCTCTATGATAGGTGACTCAGTGACTGTGCCTCCTGGGTGATGGGTTTCCCAATGCCTGGCTCTCCTCTGTGATAGTTGCCTCAGTGACTGGACCTCCTCCATAATTTTCCACTGTATAGGACTTCCTCTGTAATGGGTGAGCCCATGACTGTTTCTGCTCTGTTATAAATGTGCCAATGACATGCCCTTCTTTCTGATTGTTGCCTCAGTTACTGGGCCTCCACCATAAAGGGCGACCAAGTGACTGGCCATCCTCTGTTATGCATATACATGTGGCTGCACCTCCTGTGTGATGAGTGCTTCAGTGACTGGTCCTTCTCTGTTAGGTGACCCATGACTGCCTCTTTCCTGTGGTGGCTGTCTTAATGATAGGTCCTACTCTGTCATGTGTGTCAAGTGTCTACATCTCTTCTACGATCGAGCCCCTGATCTCACTCTTTGCTGCATCACAGTGACTGGCAGTCCTCTGCCAAAAAATGCCCCAATTACAGATCCTTCTCTGATAGGTGCCCCAGTGACTATATTTACTCTGTGAACACCACTCTAGTGACTGGTTCTCCTAATTTATGCCTCAGCTTCTAAACCTCTTCCAATATGGGTGCCCAGTGACTGTGCCTTCTTTGAGATTGGTGCCTCCGTGTTTGGCCTTTCACCATAATTATTGCCCCACTGACTAGCCCTCTTCTGAGTACATTGCCCCACTCATGACCCTCCTTCAAAATAAGTGCCTGAGGTACTGGTACTCCTCTGTTATAGATGAAACAGTGAGTTGCCCTTCTCTGTGTTGGGTGTAAAAGTGACTAACCTTCCTCTGTGTGGTGTGCTCCTGTGACTGGCCCTGCTTGGTGATGCATGCCACAGTGATTGGCTCTCCTCTGTGATTGGTATCCCAGTGTCTGGTCCTCTTCTATGAAGACTCTCCCAGTTACTGACTCTCCTGTTTTTGGTGTGTCAGTGACTGACTCTTCTCTGTGCTTGATGACTCAACGACTTGTTCTCCTTTGTGATCCAGTGACTGGATCTCCTCTGAAACAGGTAGCCAATGAAGACCCACATCTGGGATTTGTACCACAGTGACTAGCCTATTATATCATGAGTGTCCCAGAGCCTGGCCGTAATCTATGATTGGTACCACTGTATCTGACCTCTTCTTTGATGGATGCCCCAGAGACTGAACCTCCACTCTGAAGGGTGTTCAGTGACTGCGCTTCCTCTGTGATCAGTGACCCAGGGAAGAGTGATGAGTGCCCTGGTGACTAGACCTTCTTTGATGGGTTACCCAGTTACTGAGCTTCTCGTTAACTGACTCTCCTCTGTGATAGGTGGCCCTGTGATTGGCCTATGTCTGTGATAGTCACCTCATTAACTGTGCCTCCCTTGTGATGGGTTCTCCAGTATTAGTCCTCATCAACAATGGATGACCTTGTGTCTAGCACTCTTCTGTGTGGCTATCACAGTGACCAGACTCTCCTCTCTGATGGATATCTCAGTGATTGGGTCTTCACTGTGATAGTTTCTCTGGTTACTGGGTATCCTCCATAATAGGTGCCACAATGGGTGACCCTCTTCTGTGAATGTACCCAATGACTAGTCCTTCTCTGTAAAATGCACCAGTGGCAGGGCTTCCTTTGTGATTTGTGACTCTGTGACTGACAATCCTCTATAATGTATGCCCAGAGACTGGCTGTCCTCCATTATGGGTGCCCAAGTGACTGGGCCTTCTCTCCGATTGATGCCCCATTTACTTGTTCTCCACCATATTAGTTTCCACAGTGATCAATCCTCCTCTGAGAGGTTTTACCAATCACTGGCCCTCTCCATAATGAGTGACCCAGTTACTTGTCCTTTTCTATAATTAATGCCCCAGTGCCTTGCATTTCTCTGTCATGAATAGCACAGTGAGTAACCCTTGTCTGTGTACGGTGTACCAGTGTCTAACCCACCTCTTTGAGAGGTGGCCTGAAATAGGATTTCCTCTGTTATTGGTACCAATGTGACTTCCCCTCCTCTATGATGGGTGCACCAGTGACTGACTCTCTTCTATGATGGCTGTCCGCATGAATGTCCCTCTTTTGTAATGGGTGCAAAGTGAAAATGCTTCCCCTGTTGTGGGTGTCCCAGCACCTGAGACTCCTCTATACTAGGTGCTACAATAATTGGGCCTCTTCTGTGTTTGGACCCCTTGTTAGGGCTATCCTCCAAATGGAGTGCCCCCTTGACTAGCACTCCTCTGTATTGGGTGTGTCTGTAACTGGACTTCCTCCTTAATTGATGTTCCAATGGCTATCCCATCTCTGTGATGGATTACCCAGTGTCTGGCATTTTTCTGTGATTTAAGTCCCAATCACTGACACTTCTCTGTTATACTTTCTCCAGTGACTGAACCGCCTCTATAATAGGTGGTCCTGAAATTGACCTTCCTCTGTGAAAAATGACACATTGAATGATCCTCCTCTGTGATGGGTACCACACTGATTTTGCCTCCTCTATTATGGCTTCCCTAGTTAGTGACATTCCTCTGTGAGCATAGTCCTGGGTACTGAGCTCCCTTAATGAGTTCCCCAGTGACTTGTCCTCCTCTGTGGGGGAACTTAAAACGAACCTCACCTGTGCCTGAGAAAAATCTCTTCTCTATGATGGTTGTCCCAATGTCTGCCTCTCCTCCTGATGAGTACCCCAGTGAACAGCCTTTTACTGTGATAGATGCCCCATTCATTGTTTGTTCCTACTTTTTAATATGTATCCCATTTACTGACACTCCTCTGTGATGTGTGCCCCAATGACTTCCCTTCCTCTTGGGTAGGTGACCCAGTGAGTGACTCTCCTCTGTGATCAGTGCCCAAGTGACTGGCACTTATTCATAAAAAATTCCTTGGTGACTTGCCCTTTTGGTGATGGATGCCCCAGCGATTGGTCTTCCTCTCTAATGTGTGTTTCAGCGACTGGCCATTTTCTATGCTTGGTGTGCCAATGACTAGCCCTCTTCTTTTATGCATGTCTTAGTGACTGACCCTACTCTTTGATATGTGCCAGAGTAACTAGATCTTCTCCATGATTAGTGCCACAGTAATTGTTCTTTGTCTGTAGTGGTTATTTCAGGAATAACCTCCATAATTGGAAGCCCTTTGACTATCCCACCTCTGTGAATAATGACCAGTTACTGGCCTTACTCCAAATTGTGTGCCCAGTGACTCAGCCTATGCTGTGATGCGCATCTCAGTGCCTGAGCCTCCTTCATAGTGTGTACCCCAGTGATTGGGCCTCCCCCGTGATTGGTGGAATAGTGACTTGCCTTCATATTATGGGTTCCCCAGTGACTTGCCCACTCTGTGGTGGTTGTTACATTGACTGGTCCTCCTTAATAATAGGTGGCTAGTCACTGGGTCTCCTTTGTGATAGGTTTCACAATAACCTGTCATCCTCTATGATGGTCAAAGGTATGACAAGTTCTCTTCAGTTATACGTGTTCTGGTAACTAGGGTGCCAGAGTGACTAGCCCCCTCTCTGGCTGGTGCTCCAGTCTGGGCCTCCTCTATAATGGGTGCCCAAGTGACTGGCCCTCCTCTGTAAAAAATGCTCCAGTGACTGGTCCACCTCTGAGATAGGTACCACACTGATTTTGCCTCTTCCATGATGGCTGCTTTAGGTACTGGTCCTTCAGTGTGATCAGAGTCCCAGTGAATAAGCACCTCTCAATGTGTGTCTCAGTCATTTCTCTGTAATAGATACTCCAGTGAGTGGCCCTCTTCTGTGATAGCTGTGCCAGTGAGTGACCCTATTATGTGATGGGAAATTCAGTAAATTTCTCCCCTCTGTGATCTGGCTCTTCTTAGTGATGGGTTTCCCAATGATTGAATCTTCTCCATAATAGGTGTTCCATTGACTGAGACACCTCTGGGATGGGTGACCCAGTGACAGGCCCTCCTCAAATTTGTATAGCACCATGACTAGTCCTCCTTTGTGATGGCTGCCCCAGTAACTGGAAATCCATCTATAATTGGTGGCCCAGTGATTGCCTCTCCTCTGTTATGGGTGCAATAGTGGCAGGAACTTCTTTGTGATTGGTGCCCCGATTACTGGGCTTCCTGCATGGTGGCTCTCCCAGAGACTGTTCCTACTGTGTTATGGATATCATAGTGTCTCGACTTCTGCATTGGACATACCAGTGACTAGCCCTCTTCTTTGAGGGGTGCCAGAGTGACTAATCCACTTCTATGATGGATGCCTCAGTGACTACCCCTTCTCTTTGTTAGATGAATCTCAGTGACTACCCTTCCCCTTTGATTAGTGCCTCAGTGACTAGACCTCCTCTGTGTTGTGTGACCAATAACTAAGTCTCTTCTGTAATCGCTATCCCATAGCTAACCCATGGCATTCATCTGTCATGGGTGTCTCAGTGATTGTTTCTCCTTTGTAATGTGTGCCCTTGTGAATGGGTCTTTTCTGTGATCACAACCTCATTTACTGGCTTTCCTTTGTGATGAGTTTCTCAGAGACTGTACCTCTTTTGTGTTTCAAGCTTAAGTGGTTGGCCCTCCTCTGTGATTGGTGCTCCAGTAACTGACTCTCTTTTGTAAATAGTGTACCAGTGACTGACCCTCATCTGTGATGGGTACCAAAGTGACTAACCTCCTGTGTTGGATACTTTAGCGACTGGCCCTCTTCTGTGACAGATGACTCTATGACTGATTCTCCTTTATAATGGGTGTCCTAATGATTGATCCCCTCTGTGAAAAATACTCCAGTGATTGATTGCTCTGTGTGAAGAGTGCCCTATTGACTATATTTTTTCTGTGTCACTGTCATGGTGACTGGGTCTCTTGCATGAGTTTCCCATTACTGGCCCTCTTCCATTATGAGTGCCCCTGTGACTGGACCCCCTCTTGATTGATGGTCCAATTACTGTCCCTCCTCCATAATGAAAGCCCCATTTACAAGCCCTTCATTGTGATAGGTGGCTCACTGCCTGGACCTCCTCCATTTTGCATGCTGCAGTGACTAGGCCTCCTCTGTGATTGGTTCCGAAGTGAGTGTCCTTCCTCTTTGATTGATGTTTCAGTGACTAAATTTCTCCTGTGTTGGGTGTCCTAGTAACTAGGTCTACTTCAAAACAGGAACCTCGGTAATTATCCCTCCTCTGTGATGAGTGTCCTAATGATTGGAACTCCACCATAATTGGTACTCCATTGATTGGACCCCCTTCATGATTGTTGTCCCTGTTACAGGTCCCCCACCAAATATTTGCTACAGTGAATAGCGCTCCTTTGTAATGGGTGCTCCTTTACCTGTTGTATTCTGTGGTGAAGTCACAATGACTGATTGTCCTTTGTGACAGGTGCCACAGTGATTGGAACTCCACCACAATTGGTGCTCCATTAACTGGACCTTTTTCCTAATTGTTGCCCCTGTGACTTGTTCTTCGCCAAATTGGGCACCAGAGTGAATAGCGCACCTCTGTGATGGGTGCTCCTGCTACTTGTTATATTCTGCAGTGAAGTCGGAATGGCTGACTGTCCTCAGTGATAGATACCACAGTGACCTTTTTCCTCTATAATGGGTGCTCCAGTGACTGGTCCTCTCCTGTGATTTGCTCCCCAGTGTCTAGCCTTTTCCTCTGAAAAATTACCCAGTGATTGATCCTCTTCTGTTATCAATGTCCCAGTGAATAAATTTTCTCTGTGGATCACTTCCCCAGTGATTGTGTCTCCTATATAATGAGTGCCTCAGTGACCACTCTTCCTCCATGTGAATACACCAGGGACTGTGCTTCTTCAGTGATATGTGCCCGAGTGACTGAGTCTCTTCCATAATTGGTGCCCTTGTGACTAGCCTTCCTCTGTGATGGGTGTCCCAGTAACTGCATCTCCCTCATAATTGGTGACCCAGAAACAAGCACTACTTTGTAATGGCTGTCCCAGTGACTAGCCCTCTTCAGTGATTTTTGTGTCAATGAATGTTTCCTTCTGTAACGGATGTCCCAGTGACTAGAACTTCTTCATGATTATTGCCCTAGTGCTTGATCCTCCTGAAAGATGGGTGCCACAATGATAGACACTCCTCTGCAATGGATGTCCTTGTGACTGGTTCTTTCCATGATTAGTGACCAATAGTACCTCCCCCCTTTGGTTCGTGCTTTGGAGATGGGCCTTCCTCTGTGATGTGTGCCACAGTGACTAGCTCTCTTATGTGATGGGTGCCCGAATGATTGATTGCCATCTGTTATTGGCCAAGTGACTAGCCCTTCTACATAATTGGTGCCCCAGTGATATGTGACCAGTGACTGGCCTACCTCCAAAATGGGTTACCCCGTGATATGCTGTCCTCTGGGATGGGTGCCAAATTGACTGACCTACCTCTGTGACCAATGCCCCTTTTATGGGTCATTCTCTATATTGGTGCCCTATTGACTGACCTTTCTTAATTAAGGATGCCTCAGTGACTGTGCCTCCTGAGTGATTGGTGCCAAATACTGGCCATCCTCAATAATGGTGGCCCCAGTGACTTGTCCTCCTATGAAATGGGAGTTCCACTTACTGGGCCTTCTCCATATGACTGAACCTCCTATTTGATGGGTGTCCGGTGACTGGGCCTTCTTCATAATGTGTTCTCAAGTGCCTGTTTCTCCCTTTTGATTGTAATGACAGTAACCAGTCTTCATATATTATTTGGGTTTCCAGTGGCTCCCCCTCCATATGACAGGCTTTACAGTGACTGAACCTACTCCATAATTGGTACCCCAGTGAGTTCTCTGCCTCTGTGATTGGTGACCCAGTGACTGACCATCCACTGCGATGGGTGCTGCAGGGACTATCCCTCTTCTGTAATGGGTGTCATAGTAACTGGGCCTGCCTCACATGGGGTGATCCCACTGACTATCTCTCTTCTGTGATGGTTGCCCCTCAGTTTCTGAGCCTCCTAATGGGTGCTTAAATGAGTGATCCTCCTCTGTGATTGGTGTCCCACTGACTGAACCTCTTCCATAACAGTTGTTCCATTGACCAGGACTCTTATTTGACTGGTGCTCCAGTGACTGGCCCTTCTACAAATTTGGTGCCATTTGACAAGACCACCTCTATTGTAGGTGATCTAGTAAATGGGTTTCCTCCATAGTTGGTGTCCCAGTGAAGAGACCTCCTTGTGTTCGGTGCCTCTGTGACTTGTTCTTCTCTGTTATGAGTGTAGCATATCTGGCTCTCCTCTGTGATATATGGCTAAGTAACTAGGACTCCTTCATAATGGTTGCTCCAAAGTCTCTGCAATGTCACACTTACTGTACCTCGTCCATAATGCATACTCTAGTGACTCATTTTCATTTTTGATGTGTGTCCTAGTTATTGGGTCTCCTTCATATTGAGTGTCCCAGTAACTGTGCCTCTTCCGTGATTAGTGCCCTAGTGACTAATCTACCTGTATGATGGGTGCCCAGTGACTAGCCCTCCTCTGTGATGCATATCTAGGTGACTGGGCATTCTCCAGTTTGGCTACCTAAGTAATTGTGCCTCCTCTGTGATCGGTGCCCCAGTGACTAGCCCTCATGCATTAGTGATGCCCGAGTGACAAATCCTGTTCTGTGCTGTGTGCCCCAGTGGCTGGCTTTCTTCTGTGATGAATTTACCTGTGACTTTCTCTTATCTTTGACAGTTTCTCCAGTGTCTGGGCCTCTTTCATAATTGATGTCTTGTGAGAGACTCTTTGCTATAGTTGAATGCTCCAATGGCTGGTACTCTTCTTGATGGGTGCACCAGTAAAAAGCCCTACTCTCTTATGGATGTCCAAGTGACTGAACTTTTATGTGATTGGTTCTTCTTTTGATGGGTGCATCAGTGGCAGACCTTCCAATATGATTGGTGCCCTAGTGACTGGCACTCCTCTGTGATTGGTGTCCCAGTGACTTCCTCTTCTCTATGATGCATGCTGCAGTGACTGACTCTCTTCTATGATGCCTGTTCCAGTGATTGTTCATCCTCTGTGATGCATACCCAGTGCTACACTTCCTCTGTGATTATTGCCCCAGTGACTCGCCCTCCTCTGTGATTTGCTCTCTAGTGACTGCTCCCCCCTAAAAGAATACCCCATTGACTGGTCTTTCTCTGATATTTGTGTTCCAGTTAATTGCTTTTCTCTCTGATTGCTGCCCCAGCGACTCAGTCTCCTACCTAATGAGTGACTCAATGACTTGCCTTCATCCATATTGATACTTCAGGGATTGTTCCTCTTTGGTGATTTGTGACACAGTGACTGGTTGTCCTCCATAATAAGTGCTCTTTTTACTAGACCTTCTCTGTGATCAGTATACCAGTATGTGGGCCTCTTCCATAATGAGTGCCCCCAAAACAAGCTCTTCTTTGTGATGGCTGTTCCAATGACTGGCCATCCTCAATGATTTTTGCCACAATAGCTACCCCTCCTCTGTTATGGGAATCCCAGTTACTGGCCCTCTTTGGTTATTGGTGCTACGTGACAATTACTCCTCTGTGTGAGTGTCTCATTGACAAGTCCTTCTGTGCGAGGTTGCCCTTGTGACTGTTCCACCCCTATGATGGGTGACTCAGTGAATGATCCCCCCCCACCGCTTTAGGTATCCAGTGACTTAAAGTCCTCCATAATGGGTATCTCAGTGACTGGTTCTCCTCTTTATTGGTGATACAGTTACAAGCATTTCATTGTGTTGGTGTCTCAGTGATGAGCCCTCCTATGTGACAGTTGCCTCCTATGTGAGAGTTGCCCCAATTTCTCACACACAGGAGGAATTGTCACTATAGCACCAATAACAAAGGAGGGTCAGTAATTAGGATACTGTTCCTCCTTAATGGGTGGTGCCCTAGTGACTAACCCTACTTTCTGATGGGTGCCCCAGTGACAAGACCTCCTCTGTGATATGTGATCAGTGACTGGGCCTCTTGTGTGATAGCTGTCTTTGTGATTGGCCCTCGTCTGTAAAAGGTGCCTCAGTGATTCTCTTCTCTGTGCTGGATGCCCCAGTGATACTGTCTCCTCTGTGATCAGAACCTCATTGTTTGGCTCTCCTCTATAGGCAGTGCTTTTGTGACTGTCACTCCTTTGTGTTTGGTGACTCAATGACTGACCCACTTTTGTGTTAATTGTTCCACTGACTAGTTCTCTTCTGTAATTAGTGCCCTAGTGATTGACCCTCATTTGTGATGGGTGCCAAAGTGATTAGCCTCTTCTGTGATGGGTGTTCCAATGACTGACGCTTTTCTGTAATAGATGCTCCAGTGACTGAGACTCCTCTATAATTGGTGTCCTAGTTTTTGCTTTCCTCTGTGAAAAATACACCATTGACTGATCATCCTCTGTTATGGTTGCTCCAGTGACTAGATGTCCTCTGTATAGCTGCCACAGTGACTGGGGCTCCTACATACTGTGTTTTCCATTGACTAGCCCTCATCCACTATGGGTATCCCAGTGACTGGGCCTCCTCCATGTTTGATGCCCCAGTATCTGGTCCTCCTTAGCGGGTGCCCTTGTGACTAGCCATCCACTGTGGTGGGTGTACCAGTAACTAGACCTCCTCCATAATAGGTGCCTCAGAAAATGCCTTGTTTATGATGGTTGTCTCAGTGATAGGCTCTTCTCAATGATGTTTAACCCAATGACTAGGCATTCTCTGTTATAGGTGTCCCAGTGATTGGCACTTCTCCATAACAAGTATTCCAGTGACTGGCCTTCCTCTGTTATTGGTGCCACAGTGACAAGCTCCTTTCTGTGGGGGTGTCTCAGACTCAACCCCTACCCTGTGTAGGGTGACCTCTGAGTGGCCTGCCTCTATGTTGACTATACCCCAGTGAATGGCCCTCCTCTGTAATAGGAGCACCATTGACTGTCTGGCCCGTTTATGGGAAAGTTGTTCCTGTAATTGCCCCTCCTCTGTAATGGGTGCTTCAGTTACTGTTCCTTCTTTATGTTTGGTGTCACAATGACTTCTCTTCTGTTATAGGTACTCTAGTGACTGACTCTCCTCTGTAATTTGTGCCGAGTGACTGGCCTTCATTTGTGATGAGTACCAAAGTGATTAACCTACTCTGTAATGGGAGCTCCGGTGATTGGTCCTTCTCTGTGATATATGCCCCAGTGATTAAACCTCCTTTACTGGTGTCTGAGTGACTGGCCCACTTCTGTGATTAGTACCTCAGTGACAGTTCCTCCTTTGTGAATATACCCGTTTCTGATTGTTTTCTCTTATGGGTAACCCAGTGACTAGATTTCCTCCGTGATCACTGTCACAGAGACTGGGTCTCCTATACAATGGATTCCCCATTGACTAGCCCACCTCCATTATGGGTGTCTCGGTGACTGGTTCTTCTTGGTAATTGGTGCTTCATTTTCTGGTCCTCCTTCATTACAATCTTCCATTAATTGGGCCTCCTGTTTTTGGTGCCACAGTAACTGCTCATCCTCCATATGCTAGCCCGAGGGACAAGTCCTCCTTGTGATGGGTGGCTCAGTGATTAAAGCTCCTCCATTTTGGATGTTGTAGTGATTAGGCCTCCCCTCTGATAGGTTCCTCAATGACTGTCCATCCTCTGTGATTGGTGGCCCAGTGTGACCTGTCCTCTTCTATGTTGGATGTCCTAGTAACTAGTCCTCCTAAAAAAGTGTAGCCCTTCTCATTGATGGATGTTCCAGTTATGGGGCTTCATCATACTTGGGGCTTCTTTGACTGGGGTTTCTTCATGATTGGTGCCCCAGGACCTGGTCTTTCTTCAAATTGAAAACCACAGTGAATTTCCCTCCTCTGTGATGGATGTCCAGTGCTTTGCTCTCCTCTATGATATGTGTCACAATGACAAGATTTCTGTGATAGATGCCCAGTACTAGCCCTCATTTGTTAAGGGTTCTATCTTGACTGACCCAGCTCTGTGATGGATGGCCCAGATACTTGTCCTTCTTTGTTATGTGTGCTCCAGTGACTACCATCCTCTGTTGCGATTGCCCAGTGACAGTCCTTGTTCCATGAACTTGCCTCAGTGACTTAATCACCTTTGTGTTTGGTGCCTCATTGACTGGCCTGCCTCAATATGTTCCTCAGTGACAGGATTTCATCTGTAATGGGTGTCTCAGTGACATGCTTTCTCTGTAAAGTGTGACCCTATATCTGGCCCTCCTCTGTAATGTGTGCCTCAGGGACTGGCAGTCCTCTTGATTGGCATTTCAGTGAGTGATACTACTGTGCTATCAGTGTCACAATGACTTGCCCACCTCTGTGTGGGTGTCTCAGTGACTAGCCCTTCTCTGTGATGGGTGCCTCAGTAACTAGCTCTTCACTGTTTTTAGTGCCTCATTGACCCTCTTCTCTGAAAGTTTTCTCTGTGACTGGCACTCCCCTTGATGGTTACCCCAGTGATTGGCCCTCCAATGTTATGGGTTTTGCAGTGATTGGCCTAGTCTGTGATGGATGTCTCAATGACTCCTCCTCTGTGATAGATGCCACAATAACTGTGCCTCCTGTATAATGGGTGCCCCAGTGAATATCTTCCTCTATGATGGGTGTACCGGTAACTGGGCAAATTTGATAATTGGTGCCCAGTGACTAGCACTCCTATGTGATGGGTGCCACACTGACTGCCTTTCTTCTATAATCAGTGTCCCTGTGATTGGCCCTCATTTGAAAAGGTGCCACAGTGACTGGGCATCCTTTTTGTTGGGTGTCTCAGTGACTGATCCTCCTCTGTGACAGGTGACTAAGTGACTGGATGTCCTCTGTGTTGTATGCCAGTTGTTTAGACACTATCCATAATGAATGACCTTGTGACTAGTCTTCCTTTGTGATGGGAGGTCCAGGGACTGACTTTTGTCTGTGATGGGTAATCCAGTGATTGGCTCTCCTTTGTGATAGTTGCCCCAGTTACTGAACCTCCTCCATAATGGGTACACCAGTGACTGATGCTCTTCCGCAATGATTATCTCAGTGACTGGTCCTATTCTGTAATGGATGCACCAATTACAGGCTCTCCTTTGTGATTTGTTCCCAAGTGACTGCCCCCCCTCATTATGGGTGCCCCAGTGACTGATTCTCTTCCATTATTGGTGATCAGTGACTTGGTCTTCTCTGATTTACACCCCAGGTACTGATTACCCCAGTGAGTAAACTTCCTTTGTGAAAGCTGTTCCAATGTCTGACCCTCCTCCATATTATTGCCACAATAACATTCCCTTCTTTATTTTTAGTGCCACATTGACTAGTCTTTCTCTTTGTTACATGCACTTGTGACTAGTTCTCCTCTCTGAGGTGTGCCCTCATGTATGTCTGGCCTCTCTGATGGGTGCTGCAGTGACAGGCTCTCCTCCATTGTTGCTGTTCCAGTGACTGCCATACTTGTGTTGGGTGCCCATTGCCTGCCTCATCTGTGATAGCTGTGGCAGTGACAGGCCCTTGATAATGTGTTCTGTAGTGATTGACCTTCACTCATTTGGGTGTACATGTGACTAGACTTCCTCTGTGATTCATGTTCCAGTGACTGACACTAAGCCATAATGATTGCCCCAGTAGCAAGACCTCCTTTGTGAAGGTTGTCCCAATTACTGCCCTTCCTTCATAATTGGTGCCTCAGTAACTTGTCTTCCTCTGTTATGGGTATCACAGCTACTAACACTTCTCTGTGTTTGGTGTACCAGTGACTGGCCCTCCTCTGTAAGGTTTTCTCTCATGACTGGCCCACCTCTGTGATGGTTGTTAAATTTACTAGTTCTATTCTGTTTGGGGCACCCGAGTAACTGTCCCATTCTGTAATGGATATCTGAGTGACTGGCCTTCTTCTGTGATGGATGTCCAACAACTACACCTTATTTGTGATGGATGCCCCAGAAAATGATTCTCCTTTGTAATCACTGCCTCAGGAATGGTTTTCCTACATAATTGGTACCTCAGTAAAAAGCCCTCCTTGGTGATGAGTCGATCAGGAATTGGCCTTCCTTAGTTATTGGGGGGCCAGTAACTGTCCCTTCATTGTGAATGTCCCTATGACTCTCCTACTACATAATGAGTGCAGCAGTGACTGGTGTTCATGTGTTATTGGTGTCAGAGTGATAAGCCCTCATTTGTGAGTGTCACAGTAATTAACCCTTCTCTGTGAGGGGTGCCCCAATGACTACCTCTCCTCTGTGTTAGGTGCCTCATTGACTTACCCAAATCTCTGATCATTGTCCCAGTAACTGATCCTCATCTGTGGTAGGTGTTCAGTGACTACACCTCATCTATGATAGAGACCCCAGAAACTGACTCTCCTCTTTAATCCCTGACCCAGGACTGGGTTTCCTACATAATGATTGTCTCAGTGAAAAGCTCTCCTTTGTGATGAGTGGATCAGTGATTGGCCTACCTCAGTTATGGGAGCCCAGTGACTGTCCATTCACTGTAATGGTTGTTCCAGTGACTGTCCCTACTACATAATGGGTGTGCCCATGACTGGCATTCATATGTTATTGGTGCCAGAGTGACAAGCCCTCCTTTGTGTGTCTCAATGACTAGGTCTTCACTATGAGGAGTGCCCCAGTGATTGCCTCTCCTCTGTGTTAGGTGCCTCATTACTGGCCCATATCTCTTATAATTGCCCTTGTGACTGGCCTTCATCTGCTATGAGTGTCCAATTGACTGCCTTTGTCTGTGATTGTTATCAGAGTGACTGGTTCTACTCTAACAGATGATCCAATGACTGTGCCTCCTCTATAATGTGTGTTCCAGTGATTGTGCTTCTCTAACTTGGGTGCACCAGTAACAGGGCCACATCAATAATTGGTGTCCCAGTGACTAGCACTCCTATGGGATTGGTACTCCAGTGATTGGCCACCATGTGTTATCGGTGCAATAATGAAAAGCCCTCCTTTTTGTTGGTTTCTGTGTGAATAGCTCTCATCTGTGGTGGGGGAACTAGTGACAGTCCCGTCTTTGCAACTGATGCCTCAGTGACTGTATTTTCTCCATAATAGGTGCTCCCGTTACTGGCTATCCTTGATTGTTTGTGACCAAGGGATTGGAAATCCTCTGTGATTGGTGCCACAGTCACTGGCCCTCCACTATAAAATTTGCATCAGTTACTAGCCATTTGTTGTGAAAGTTGTCACAATGACTGCCCCCCCTCCATAATGGATGCCTCAGAGACATACTATGTTATATTTTCCACGGTGTCTAGTCCTTTTCTGCATTGGGTGTAGCAGTGATTCACCCCTCTCTGTGAGAAGTGCCCTTGTAACTTGCCTGCCTCTGTGATGGGAGACTCAGTGATTTGTCCTCTTTTGTGATGGGTGCCCCACTGATGGACACATCTCTGTGATGGGTGCTCCTTGACTGGTCCTATTCTAAGATTGATGTCTCGTGACTGGTCTTTCTCTGTGATGGGTGCCCAGTGACAACACATTCTCTGTGATGGATGCCCCAGTCACTGGCCCTGCTTTGTGTTGAGTATGTCAGTTACTGGTTTTCCTCTTTATTTGGTGACTCATTGACTCTTCCTCCATTCTTAACAGTGACCCTGTGACTAGCTGCCATCTGTAGTGGTTATTCCAGTGACTGAACTCCTCTGTGTTGGATGCCCCTGTGGCATGTCCTACACTACTATGAGTGTCCCAGTTACTTGGTTCCTCCATGATTGGTTCCCCAGTGATGTATTCTCCTCTGTGATGTGTGTCCCAGTGCCTGGTTCTCCTCTATGGTAGATATCCCAATGAATGTGCCTCCTCTGATATGGGTATTCCAGTGACTGTCCTCTGTGATGTGTGCCCCAATTACTGGCCCTCTTCTGTGATAGCTGTCCATTGACTGGCCCTCCTGTGTTTGGTACATCATTTACATTCTCCCCTCTCTAATTGGTGGCCCTGTGACAGGCCCTGATCTTTGATGGTTATCTCAGTGACTGAACCCCTCTGTGAAATATGCCCCAGTGACTTATCCTCCTTTGTTTTATATGCCCTAGTATCTAGTTTTTCTCTATGATTGCTGCTCCACTTACTGGGCCTCATACAAAATGGGTGTCTCAATGACTAGCCTTCCTCCATTATGTGTGTCCCAGTGATTGTGCATCATTGATTATTTTTCCCCAGTGACTGGACTGCCTTCATAATGGGTGACTTATTGACTAGCTCTCCTTTGTATGGATGTCTTAGTAACTTGGTCTCCTCCATATTGGATGTCACAGAGACAAGCAGATATTTTGTGTGTCTGTGTGATTGGAGTCACAGTGACTGGCCCTTTTCATTAATGGGTGCAAGAGTGACTGGCCCTTCTCTGTTATTGGTGACAGCATCTTGTCCTCATGTGTGTGGGTGTCTCAGATACTAGCACTACTCAATTATGGATTCCCAAGTTACTAACCCTCCTTTAATATGGGTGTCCGAGTTACAGGCCTCTTCTCTGATGGGTGCCCAAGTGACTTCTTCTGTGATAGCTGTCCTAGTAAATGCACACCTCTGTGATACATACCTTAGTTACTGGGTATCTTCAGTGTTGGATTCCCTAGTTCTATCCCTTCACTGTTATGGGTGTCCCAGTGACTGGTCTCCCCTATGTTGTGTTCCCCAGTGACTGACTTTCCTTTGTGATGTCTGTCATATTGTCTGACTCCCTTCTGTAATGGTGCACTAATTATTAGCTTTTTTCTCTGATTATTGCCTCACTGGATGGTCCTCCTCCATAATGAGTGTCCTGGTGTATAGCCCATTCCTGTAATATGTGTCCCAGTGACTGGTCCTCCTCCAAGTTTTGTTCCTCAGTGAATCGTTCTCCACTGTAATGGGTAACCTGGTAACAAGTCCTCTTCTATGATGGGTTCCAGAGTGATCTTCCTTCATCATAGGTGCACCAGTTACAGGCTTTCCTTTGTTATGGGATTCTTGGTGGCTAGACCTTCTCTGTGATGTGGTCTCCAGAGTCTGGTCCTCCTCTTTGATGGTTTTCTTATTGAGCACCTGACCTCTGTAATGAGTGCTTCAGTGTCTGGGCTTTTTCTGTGATGTGTACACCAGGACTAGCTCACTTCTGTGATGGGTGCCCCAATAACCATGTCTCCTCTGTGATGAGTTTCTTCATAACTGATCCTGTTCTATGATAAGTGCCTCATAACAGATCCTCCTTCAATGTGAACACCAGTGTCTTCATCTCCTCTAGAATGGGTGCCTCAGCTACTAGCTCTCTTCTATTATGAGTTCCTCAGTTACTGGCTTTCATCTGTGATGTGTGCTCAAGTGACTAGCACTCTTCTGTGATGGATACTCCTGTGACTGGACTTCCTCCTGACTGGTGCCACAGCAAATGGCTATTTTCTGTGCTAGATGCCTCAGTGAATATTTGCCTTCTGTGATTGGGATGACACTGACTTTGAATCCTAATTGATGGTTGCCCCAATTACTGGCTCTCATCTGTGATCTGAGAACCAGTGACAGAGCCCTCCTAATGTGTGCCTCGGTGATTGGCCCTCTTCTGTGATGGGTATTTCAGTGAATGGAAATTTTATGATATGTGTCACAGTGACTGGCTCTCCTTTGAGATGGTTTCCCCAGTGACTAACTATTCTATTTGTTGTCTTAGTGACTGGATCTCCTTTCTGAGGGTACCCCAGTGAGTATACTTCCTCTGATGTGGGTGGATCAATGCCTGGCCCTTCCATGTAATATGTGCCTCATTGACTGGCAATCCTCTGTGATGGGGATCTAAGTGACTGACTCTCCTCTGTGATCTGTGCCCCAGTGACCAATGCTTTCCTGTGATTGATGCCCCAGTGATGGGCACTCATTCATAATGGATACCCTAGAGACTAGTCCTCATCTGGGATTGGTGCCTCTGTGTCTGACTTTATTCTGTGATGTCTGTAATGTGTGCTCCAGTGTCTCCTCTGTTACTGGGCTTTATCCAAAATGGGTTTTCCAGTGACTGGTCTTACTCTGTTATTGGTGTACCAGTGACTGTTGCTCAATCCAAAAGATTTCCCCAGTGACTAGCCCCCCACTCTGATCAGTTTCCCACTTACTGGGACTCCTTAATAAATAGTGCCTCAGTGACTAGTCCTCCTTGTGATGGTTGTCTCTGTGACTGTCTGTGCTGCGTAATGGGAGACCCAGTGACTGACACTTCTGTGTAATTGGAGTTCAGTGGTGATGGGTTCTCCAGTCACTGGCCCAACTTTGTGATAGGTTCCTCAAACACAAGCCCTCTTCTGATGGCTGTCCCAGTGACTAGTCTTCCTCCATTTTGCTTGCCTTTGTGACTGTTCTACCACTGTGATGAGTGCCACAGTGATTGGTTCTGCTTTGTGATGTTTGCCACAGTGAGTGACCCTCCTCTGTGATGGGCTCCCTAGTGACTGTGTCTCTTGTGTGATGGTTGCCCCAGTGACTGCATCTCATCTGTAATGGTAGTACAGGTGGCTAACACTCCTCCAATGGTTAGCCCATCTCTGTGAAGGGAGACTAATGACTGATTCTACTTCAAAATGGGTGCCTAATTAAACACCATTCACTGTGATGAGTGCCCTAGTCCCACTTATTGACCTTCCTCTGTGTTATCTGTCCCACTGACTGGGCCTTGTCCATATTCATGTTACAGTAACTGGCCCTCTTTCTTTAGGGGTGCTCCAGAGACTCTGCCTTCTCTGTGATTGTGACCCAGAGACTGACCTTACTCCAAAATTGTTGTCCCAGTAATTATTCCTCCTCTGTGAAGTGTGTCCCATTTTCTGGGACTTCTTCATAATAGATGCCCCATTGACTAATCCTCCTTGTTTGATGGGTGTGCCAGTTACTGGGCTTCCTTTATAATATGTGTCCTTTTGACTTGGCACTTTCTGTGATCGGTGCCCCATGATGGGCCTTCATACATGACATGTGCCCCATTGTCCTCTTCTGTGATGGGTGTCACAGTGAATAAGCCTCCTCCATAATTGAACCTCCAGTGATTGTGTCTCTTCTGTGACTGGTCAACCAGTGACTGGCCAAACTCCAAGATAGATGCCACAGTGATCAGTCTTCCTCTGTGATGAGTGGTCTTGTAACTGAGCCTTCTCCAAATTGAGTGCTTCAGAGATTTGCCCTCCTCTGTGATGTATGATGAATATTCTAAACCTCCTCCATTCTCTTCTGTGATGGGTGGCCTAGTAACTGGGCCTTCTCCAAAATGGTTGCCTCAGTGACTTACCTTTCTCTGTGATGTCTGCTGCATTTTCTGAGCCTATTCCATAATTGATCTCCCAGTGACTGGCCCTCCTCTATGATAGGTAACCCAAAGAATGAGCATTCCCCATAATATGTGCTCCATTAACCAGGAATCCACTGGATTGTTGTCTCATTGACTGGTTTTTCTCCAAATATCATGCCCCAGTGACTAACCATACTCTGTGATGGGTGTCCCAGTGATTAACTCTCCTCTGTAATAGGTGTTTCACTGTTTGGTCCTCCTTTGTGATAGATGCCTCAGTTACTGGGCCACCTTTATAATGAATGCCTCTGTGACTGACCTTCTATGTAAAATGCCCCAGTGACTGATCCTCCTCTGTGATGACAATCACACTGATGTGATCATAACCCAATTGTTTGAGTCCCTCTTGATTGGTGCACCAGGGACTGGCAACCTCTGTGATAGGTGTCTCATTGACTAAGCATCTTCTGTTATGCATGTCTCATTGATTTGCTCTCCTTTGTGATCGGTGCCCCAGTGACTGACTCTCTTGTGTTTTGGTTTTCCCTGTGACTGTTTTTCCTTCCTGCTGATGCTCTATTAAGTAGTCTTTGTCTATTATGGGTGCCCAAGTTACTTGCCCACCACTATAATAGGTGCTCCAGTGTCTGGTATTTCTCTGTGTTTGGTGCTTTAGAGACTGGTCATCATTCTTCATGGATGTCCTAGTGGCTAGAATTCCTCTGTTATGGATGTCTTGGTGGTTGGCTCTCATCTTTGATGATTGCCCCAATGACTGGGCCTCCTTTATAACGGGTGCCCCAGAGATTGGTCCTCTTCCATTATGGGTGTCCCAGTCACTGGGTCTCCCCTATGATTGGTGACCTAGTGAAGGGCGCTTATCAATGTTTGCCCCAGTGACTAGTCTTCCATTGTGGCAGATGTCCCTGTGATTGGCTATCCTATGTGATGGGTGCCTGTGTCTTGCTCTCCTCCATAATTGTTTTCACCTTACGTGCTCTTCTTTATGGCAGGTACCCCAGTGACTAGACCTTCTCTGTAATGCGTGCTGACAAAACTTGTTTTAAATGGTGGTCCCAATGACTGCCTTTCTCTGTGATGTGTGCCTTTGTAACTGACTCTCCTCCCTGATGGGTACCAGAGTGACTGGCCCTGTTTTGTAGTGGATAATCCAGTAACTGCTCTTATTCTCTGATGTGTGCACTACTGACCCTCCCTTCTGAGTGTTGTATGCCCCAGTGACTGGCCTTCATCTGTGATGGTTGTTTCAGTGACTAGCATACCTCCAAACATGGTAAAACATTGACTCATTACCCTCTTGTGATTGGTGCCCCAGAGACTGGACTTCCTCTGATATTGTTGCATTTGTGACTGGTTCTCCTCCATATTGGTGTCCCAGTGAATGTCTCTCCTCCATAAAAGACAGTTACTGATCGGGGTTTTGGTATCTGCGCCTTCCTCCTAATGAGCTTCCCAGTTACTGGCCCTCTCCCAATTGGCAGCTCTATTTACTGGACCCCTGGTGACTGGCCCTCTTCCACAATGATTGCTCAGTGATTAACCCTCCTGTGTTATTGGTGTCTCACTTAGTGGACCTCCCTATAATTGGTGGACTAGTTACTGGCCCTCTTTTGTGATGGGTGTCTCAGAGATTGGGTCTCTAGCATAATCTGTGACAGTGACTGGCCTTCCTGTGTGATTGGATGCCACTTAACGGGCCACCATACATGATGTGTGCCCCAGTGAATAGCGATCCTCTGTGTTGGGTGTCACGGTGAATGGACCTCTATCATAATGGGTGCCCCCTTGACTGGGCTTCCTCGGTGATTGGTGCCCCAATGCTGGACCATCTGCTACTATGGGTAACTCAGTGGCTATCTTTCTTCTGTTATGAGTATTCTAGTAAATGTGCCTTCTCTAAAATTAGTGCACCAGTAACTACTCTTACTAAATGATGGGGGACCCAGTTTCTGGTTTTTCTCCATAATGGGTGCACAAGTGATTGATATTCCTTTCTGATGGGTGTCTCAGTGATTAGGCCTCCTTCATAATAGGTACTCCATTGATTGGACCTCCTTTGTGATTGGTGTCATGGTGAATGGTTGTCCTCCAAACGAATACCCAGTGATTATCCCTCTTTTGTGGTGAGTGCTGTGACTGGGACTCCTCAGTGTTGGTGCCCCAGTGACTGGCCTTTCCCAATAACTAGGCATTCTACATAATGTGTGCTCCATTGACAAGTTTACTTTATGACTGGTGTCCCAGTGACTAGCCCTCCTCAGTGATGAGTGCCACAAGGCCTGGCCCTCATCTGTGAAAAATGCCCCAGTGACTCATCCTCCTCTGTGATGTGTGCCCCATTGACTAGTTTTCCTTTGTGATCCTTTTCCCAATGACTGGGTCTCCTACATATGGGTGCAACAGTTTAGCCTTCTTCCATTTTGAGTTCCTCAGTGACTAGGCCTCCTCAGTGATTGGTGCACCAGTGAATGGCCCTCCAACATAATGTGTGCCTTAGTGCCTGGTCTTCCTTAGTTATGCGTGCCACCATGGCATAACCTATTCTGTAATGGGTGGCCCAGTGAATAACCCTGTGTGTTAGGAATTCCTCTGTGACTGGGTTGCCTCCATGGTGTGTGCTTCAGTCACTGGCTAACCTCTGCAATGGGTACCCTGGTGACTGTCCATCTTCTATGATTGGGTGCCTCAGGGACTAGTTATTCTGTGTGATGAGTGCACCAGTGATTGTACTTTTTTGTGTTTGGTTCCTCTTTGACATGCCCTACTTTGTGATTGGTGTTCCAGTGTAAATCTTTCCTCTATAATTGGTGTCTTAGTGAATAACCCTCAACTGTGATGGGTACCTTAGTGATTAGCATCCTTTGTGATGGTTGCCTCTGTGGCTGACACCCCACTGTGATGGCTGTGCTAGTGACTGTCCTCCTATGTTATGGGTTCCTCAGTGACTGTTGGTCTGTTGTCATGTGTGTTCCAGGGCTTGGCTCTCCTCTCTGATGGGTACCCCAGAGACTGTCTTCTTTGGTGAATGCACATGTGATGTCTTATTCTGTGATTGGTACCCTATTGACTGGCACTGCTCCATAATGGGTGCCCGAGGAACAGCCACTCTTTTGTAATGGGAGTCCTAGTGACATGAAGTCCTTCAGAAGGAGAGCACCAGTTTCTAGTCCTTATCTGTGATGGGTAGCCCCAAAACTGGTCTTCCTCTAAAATGGATGCCTGAATGGCTCACCCTCTTCTATAATAGGAATGTCAGTGACTAGGTTTCCTTTGGTATGGGTGCCCCAGTGATTGACTTTCCTCCATAATGAGTGTCCCAGGTACTGGCTCTCTTCTTAAAGGTCACCTCAGTGATCAGTCCTCCTCTATGATGGGTGCCCTAGAGACTGGTTCTCCACTGCGATGGTTGGTTCAGTGACTACTATCCTCAGTTATGGCTGCACCAGTGACAGTGCATCCTCTCTATGATTAGTGCTCCAGTAACTACACCTCCTTTTTGATGAGTGCCCCAGTGACTGGCCTTACTCTGTTATCAGTGCTCAGTGATTAACCCTCCTAATGCGTGGCCCTGCAACTGATCGTCCTCTGTAATGAGTACTTCAGTGACTGTCCTTCTTTATAGGGTCCTTAGTGTCTGTACCTCCTTTGTAACAAACACACCAGTGACTAGCCTACCATTGCAACAAATACCATAGGGTCTTGGTCTCCTAGGTTATGAGCACCCTAGTGACAGGCACTCCTCTGTGATAGGAGCAACATTTACTGAGCCTCCTCTTATTGGGTGGCCCAGTGACTGACCTACTTTTGTTATGGTTTCCTCAGAAACTGACCCTAAACTGTGATTTGTGCCTCAATACTGACTTTCTTTTCTGATGTGGGCCCCAGTGAGTAGCCTTCTTTTGTTATGGGTGCCAAAGGACTGGCCCTCATTCATAAATGTGCCCCAGTGACTGGCATTTTTGTGATGGGTGTCCCTACATCTCTTCCACCTCTGGTATGGGTACCTTAGTGTTTCACCCTCTTTTGTGATTGGTGCAACATTGACTGACCCTAATCCATAATGAATATCCCAGTGACTATCCTTCCTCTCTGATATGTTCCTCAGTGACTGTTTCTCCTTTGTGAAGAGTGTTCCACTGCATGATTCTTCTCTGTGATGCCCTAGTGTCTGAATCCCCTTCATAAATGGTGTCCCAGTGACTGGGCCTCTTCTTTGATGGGAGAACCAATGGCTGCTAATCCTAGTGGTGGTTGTTTCAATGACAGGCATTCCTCTGTGATTAGTGCCCCATTGACTGTGCTTCCTCCATAATGAGTGTGCCAGTTACTGGCTTTCCTCCATTATGTATCCAGTGACAGAGCCTTATCTGTGATTAGTGCCCAAGTGACTAGTACTTCTCTATAAGGTTTGCCTCACTGATGGGTTGTCCCACTTTGGGGCCTCCTTCTTAATGGGTAAGGCAGTTATTGACCCTCCTTCATGATGGGTATTCCTTTTACTGGGTCTCTCCCATATTGTATGCACCAGTGATTGAAACTCCTCTGTGATGGGTGCCACAAAGTGAACTTCATCCGCGATGGGTGGTTCAGTTACTGGGTTTAATACCTAATGAGTGCTCCAGTGATGTACTATTCTTTGATGATCGTCTAAATAACAGGGCCTTTTCCCAAATTAGTGCCCCAGTGGGAGCCTCAGTGAACCTTCTCTGTGACTAGTGTTCCAGTGACTGGCCCTCCTCCCAATGATTGCCCCAATGATGGGCTTTCTGTGTTATGGGTGCTCCAGTGACTGTTCTTTCTTCTTGTTTGGTGTCCAATGACAGGCCCTCTTCTGTGATGGGTAGCTCAGTGACTCTTTCTCCTTTGTGTCTTCTGCTTCTTCTATTGACCCGCATCTGTGTTTATTTCTCCAGTGTCTGGCTCTTTTTTATAGATGGGATCCTAGTGGCTGAGTCTCTTTTATGAGGTGTACCAGAGTTACTCGCCCTTCTATGTGATGACTACTGCAGTGATTGACCCTCTTTCGAGTGGGCCCCTAAGAGCCTTTGTCTCCTTTGTAATGAGTGCACATTGAATGCCTGTACTCTGTAATAGGTGCCTCAGTTACGTGGACTCCTTTGTTATGGGTGCCCAAGTGACTAGCACTCCTACTAATGGGTGCCCCAGTGACTGGTCCTGTCCTGTGATGAGTGTCTTTGTGATTGGCCCTCATAGGGAAGGAGTAACTTAGTGACTGACCCTCCTTTTTTGTGGGATCCTCAGTGACTGGACCTCCTCTGTGATTAATACCCTAGTGTCTGGCTTTTCTCCTAATGGATGCCCAGTGACTGACTCACCACCATGACTGAAGCCTCAGTGACTAAACCTTCTCTTGGTTGGATGCCTCAGTTAATCACCCTACACTGTGATGGGTGCCTCAGTGACTGGTTCTCCTCAGTGACTGGCTCTCCTCCTTTAAGTATACCTCAATGGCTACTAAGTGTGCCTCAATGTGATGGATGCCCCAGTGACTACCCTTCTATGTTGAGTGCCTCAGTGACTGGGGCTCCTGTTTTTGTTACCTAAGTGACTTTTCCTCCTCATAATGGGTGCACCATTGACAGGCTGTAGTTTGGGTTGGGTGTCTCTGGGTTGGGTGCCTTCGTGTCTGGTCCTCTTTTGTGATCCATGCTTCAGTAACTGGCCCTTCCCCCAATGGATACCCAGTGACTAGCACTTCTTTTGGATGGGTTCCTAAGTGAATGGCCAACTCCTGTGATGGGTCCATTAGTGATTGCTCCTTCATTGGGATGGGAGCCTAAAGACTAGTCCTCTTCTGTGATGGGTGCCCCAGTGACTAACCTTCCTCTTTGATGGGTGACTCAATGACTGCTCCTACACTGTGACCCTAACCACCATGACTTGTCCTCTTCCTAATGGGTGTCCCAGCACCTGGCCCTTCTCTGAGATGGGTGCCTCAGTGAAAGACTTTTCTCTGGATAAAAGCATCAATGACTGGATCTCCTTTGTGATTGTGCCCCAGTTATTGTCCTCCTTCTAGTGAGTGACAAGACAAGTATTTTGTCCTGGTGATGGATAGGTGTCTCAGTGACTTAACTTCATCTGAAATGGATACCCCAGTGATAGGCCCTCTGTTGAGATGGATGTCTCAGAGACTTGCTCTACTCCATGATGGATCCCCAGTGACTATTTCCCCTCTGTGGTAGTTGCCCCAATGACTAAAATTTTTTTGCAGTGTTTGTCCCAGTGACTGACTCTTCTCTTTGATGGCAACTGCAGAAAATATTTTTGTTCTATACTTGGTGCCCCAGTGACTAGTTCTCCACTATAATGGGTTTATCATGACTGGAACTTCTCTGTGATGGGTACTCCAGTGACTAGCCATCCTCTGTGATCAGTACTACAGTGACTGACCCTCCCCTGGATGACAGCATTAATGACTGAGTCTCATCTGTAATCGATGCTCCAGTAAATGCCTATCCTAC
>CAUYQG010290550.1:0-31296 GCA_963574415.1 Tarsius wallacei
AGCCTCGACCTGCTGGGCTCCAGCGATCCTTCTGCCTCAGCCTTCCAAGCAGCTGGAACTACAGGCGGGTGCTACCACGCCCGGCTAATTTTTTGATTTATTGTAGAGATGAGGTCTCGCCAAGTTGCCCAGGCGGGTCTCGAACCCGCGGACTCAGGCAATCCACTCACCTCAGCCTCCCAAGGGGCGAGATTACAGGCTGAGCCACCGAGCCCGGCTGTATTTTGTCTTTTTTATCTTTCATTTTATATCTTTCATGGCACCTCTTTAAAAACACACAAAAAGAAAACATGACAATGCAAATGCATGAAATCAACTAAGAGTTAAGTCATTCTATTTTAAATGATCAAGAGTAGGTGAAGCATATATTGAAAAAAAGACAGCCCTCGACATCACTGTTGAAGGTGGAGCCTGTTGGAAAACAACAGAAAGAGCTATAAACTCAGACACTAATCAGTTACTGTTGTCATTGAAGTGGTAAGTGTCCAGAACATTCTGATCATATTTTGAAAAAGATGGCATACTATTGGCATATACCAGTGGTAGGAATTGATTATCTATCCAAGATAAGATAAATTACAAGTGAAAAAAGAGTTCTAATTTGGAGCCATGGTAAGCCTCGAGAACACCCTCCTAGGCTAAACTAATTACTGTCATCTCTCTGTTACCAAGATGTTTAACTCTCACTTTCTTTATCATCTAGTTAACCATATAACCATCTTTTCTTGTTCCATCAACTGAGTCGAAAAAAACATTTTTCATCATAGCATTTCTAAGATTAATCACTCTGCTGAGGACACAGTGGTCATAACTAAATTTTCTATGAATAAATAATTGAATTTAATGGAAGGATGTATGCATGCATGATTGTGTTGACAATACACCTGTTCTCTTAAGTGACAGAAAATGGGGAAACGTGATCTGATGTGGAAAAACTTGCAAGAACGTAATGTCCTCTGATAATGTCATGAGGAGGTAAAATGAATAAAAACAACTTCCAATATAAAGGTAATTTTTTAATGATCTTCTCCTGAGAAGTGAGAGAAGTAAAATGTCCTTCATTCCTCATTTCTAAACTATGAGGCTGGGTTCTTTTATCTTCTGTAAGCCTGATATTACCTGGCCACCAACATGCTTGTGCTACAGCTCAGTAGCGATCTTATATGGAGCTCTTTTTCTTGTGAAGAAAATGAGATGGGTAACAGCCATCCCGAACAGCAGTGATCCTCTTGTTTCTTCATTGGCCTATGGCTCTTTTGGTTGGTCCTCAGCCAGGTTGTTAGAAAGGACTTTGTGTCCAGATCTCCACTATTTGAGAAAAGAAGGCACATTGCCCACCAGGTTGTATATATTATCTTAATTACGATTTTTTCTAAATGTTCAGAGACAAGACAGATCATATTTTAAAAATACAGATAACAAAGTGAGAAGTATTAGACAAGGCCATAAAACAATAACCAACCTAAAGTATCTCAATATACGCTGTAGTAGTTTTAAGAAATATAATTAAATGCATCAACTCATCTGAATAAAAAACTTTTGGAGATATAGAACTTTCCCTCCTGGTTCTAATCTTCATGGTCCTAATGGAACTGGGTTAATTTTATAGACACAAATATGGACAATTCTAACGGTAAATAAAAAATTCAGATTCTTTTTGAGGTAATGAAGATTGACATTTAAAGAAAATACTGTTCAGATAAAAAAATAAGTGCTCATTTCAAAATTTGTCTTAAATTTGAGGCTTGCTATTTCTATGTATGAAAAGCTTCTGTTGGTTAAAACAGTGAAACTTGTTTTTCATTTCCAACAGCTAGTAATTTCTTATAGTCTCAGACTGATTTTTTTTCAACTTATAATTGTTATTTATGAAGTTGTCAGAGGTGTTAATAAGCACACATTAATAAAATTCCTGTCTGAAATTGAATACTTAGTAGACTAATGGTTGAGTAGCAGCAAACACACTCAACTGGACTCAGTTAAAAAATATGCCTCAGTTCCTTCCCTCAATTAGGGAGACAGAACACCCAAGGCTTAAGGTAGGATTACAAAATTTATACTCCAATGCCAAGACCAACTCTAATGTAGGATCCAGATTTTTGCTAACGTATGTCATGTTATGGAAAAGGAACATGCACAGATTTCATTGCAACTTATGCAAAGGTTAATGTTTCTTTTTGCTGTTATTATATTGGTTGTATAAATTTGCTTGATTTTTTTCCACATTTATGTCTTAATTCCAACCAGAAGTTGTGTGAATGCATGTTTGTGTGTTTCTGGGCTGTGAAGAAGTAAGGGTGTGTGTGTTTGTGAGTCTCATGAATTATAGTAGTTTTAAATAAATTGTTTATATTTTGGAAAATGAGTATTTAGGCAACACATTCAGCTGTGAGGAGTTTCTATGGTCATGGATTAATGACCACATGATATGTGACTGGTGTAAGGGACCTGATGGAATTGAGGTCGCCACCATAGACCAAAAGATTAACAGACGGTTGCAATAGAAGCTCGACCTTCCGTGCTGTTTATTCTGAACCGATTGCCTGAGCAGTAGAAGAAGCCTAATCATGATTCTCTGGTTTCTATGCTTCTTCCTAATGGAGTCACTCTCACCATGAATTACCTGTGTTCGTTTGTCTTTTCAGGCATGTGACTTCCAACAAATCAGGTTATTCTTGACTGAGTACTCTGCCAATGCAACAGAGAAGATACTAACTTTTTGATATTTTTTAGAGCTGCTACTTCTATTGCCTTACGTCAATCTGATGTGGGAATTCAGCCCTCGGGAAAGGACATTAAAATCCATAGATGAAGAATTTCAGGAGATTTTTAAACAAGTAGAATGCAGTCTTGACTGCTGTGAGGTACCAAATCAATTGAAGAATGAGTGAAAGGAAAAAAAGGAGGGTAACAAAACAGTCAGACACAGACAGAAAGAATGAAGGGACCGGAACAGCTGTCAGAAAAATGTATTTGGCCAAATTATGTCAAGAATCTGGCAGAAGGACAAGAGGAACAAAACTCTGGCTGTTAGTCATTTGTTTTTGATAGCAATAGAAACACGACTGGTGTGCAAGAGTCAGTGTCTTAAACCAAGTAGAAGAATGACTTAAGTTAATCGTGAAATTAATGAGCATTATATGTACCCAAATGAAAGGCAAACAAAATAAAGCAATTCCCCTTAATAACATTAAAATACAGCATAAGAGTTTCCTACAGATATTGCATACTACATACATAGATAATATTAAATTGCAATTGGCATTTGATATTATGAACACGTTTAATTAGTGCAAGTAGATTTAGTCTAACATTCATGATTTTCTTAATTAGAAGGGTTTTTATGCATAGCAATGCTTTAAATTATCTCTGGCACAATTTGGAAACTTTCAAACCAGATTGTACTTTTATGAACACTTTGGCAGAAAAAAGAATTGATTTTTGTCATCAGATTTAAAAGAAGCATGTGGACTGAAGTCCCTGCAAGACAGACATGGAATTTACAAGTATCTGGTTCTGTCTGTGCTTATATAGAGCTACCTGGTATTGTCAACATAGGTAAATGATAAAAAGTCATGTAACTGTAAGTGACCCTGAGAGAGAATCTTGTGCACTCTTACCAATTTTTTTTTTTTCGGTTGGAAGAAACGTCTCCTAAATTTACATTTCAATCAAAAGAAAATACAAAAGTAAATAAAATGTAGTTAAATCAATAACAATGCATATTTTTATTGTACAATAATCTGTATTCATTCATTCATTTACTCATTCATTCATGCATTCTCTAGCCTGCTTATTCCAATTCAGAATAGTGGTGTCCAGACCTCTCACAGCAACTCGAGGCACAAGGCAGGAGGAGCCTTGGACCACACACCATTTCCTCACAGGGAGCATGCACACCCAACCCTCACAGTCACTCAGACTGGCAATTTATACATGCCAGTTCACCTAACATGCACAAGTTTGGGATGGGAAGGAGAACCAGAGAAAACCCTTTCAGACAAAGGGAGAATGTTCAAACTCCACACAGACAGTGGCCCGACCAGGAACTGATTTCTTTTTTGTCATCAATACTATAAAGACTTGACCTTAAATGAACGGACATTATTTGAGAACCTGCTGAATATGTTTTAATGAATCAAATGTTAGAGAAATACTTTCATTCATTTTTTTTTTAATTTTGTGAGTTGGCGGATACATGTGAGAATTCACTATATAAAAAAATTGTGTGCTTGTTAGGTTTAGGCTTCTAGGGGGTCCTTTCTCCTTCGGATAGTGGCATTTTAAACCTACAGTTTACATAGTCCATTTCTATTGTCATTTATATACCAGATTTCTTTTGATGGAATTTGCCTAGTACATCTTTTTCTTTTATTTCTAAAACTTCTGTTTTGTTTTGTGTTAGCATGTTTCATTTAAATCGGATTTAGCTAATTTCTTTTTTCTTGCATTCAACTATATATTCAGTATTTTGTTTTGACTGAGATTGCTGATATTTTAATTTATGTATGCCTCCTTGTTTTCCTTCTTTTACTTGTTTGTTTTCTAGACTTTATTTTTTTTTTCCTTTTTTCCTCTACTAATTTGAGTGTCATACATTCTTTCTATTATTTTAGTGGTAGCAATTTACACATTTAACATACATTAAAAGTCATTATGTCAAAACTAAGTCAATAATTTTTGTTGCATCAATAATAGAATCATAGTGTTTTAATATGTATCTATTCTTCCTTTTCCATCCAGTATTTAATATCAAAATTTCTTTCTTAATGTTTTTACTCTCTAATGAGACAACAATATTTTGAACATTCAATATTTGTTTAGATTTTATAACATTATTTTGCAATTTTTTCATTCAGCATTTCCTCTTCTATTTTAGAAATTTCTTTTTCTTTTTTTTAATTTTTACTTATATGCATAGACATACACATAATGAAATTTATTGGTAGCTAATCTTTTCTTTTGTTTTGCCCATGTTTTCTTCTTTTTAACTAGGAATCTGCTTCACCATAACTGTGGCTCCCACCTGGTCACCAGTTTATTTTTGCTCCCATGTTTGTCCCAATCAACAATGGCAGACAAGAAGAGGAGGGTGGGTTGCAACAAGCCCATTGTGAGGAAACTTATCCACCTCCTTTTCTCCTCTGGGTGCCTATCAAGGTCAGAACAAAAACTGGGGAGGAGTGAACTTTTGAAGTGAATAAATGATCCACAATTCAACATAAGACTGGGCAGGATTTTTGATGCCAGAAAATTAAAATGATTATTGATAGTCCAAAGTAACTAGAAATTTTATGGTATGAATTTGAAATACTATTTCCATGTTTTGAAAGGTATTCTGGTACAGAGGGGTTGGAAATCAATGTGGGAGATACGTCTTCATGCCTCGCTCAGTGTATTTGGATCCCATAGTTTATACAATATTTTAACCTCTCACATTTGTAGGTGGTCAAGTGGTTTTAATCCTGACAAAGTTTGCCCCAAACCTTGCTTTTCATTTTTAATAAATTTACTGATGTTTGTCAAAAGTGAGTCACATCAAATTTTCCAAAGTATAGGCAGTGACTTAACCAAAGAAGACTTTAAATGCATTTGGCAACACATATTTACCTTATATTTGCTTTTCTTTTTTTTTTTTTTTTCCTGAACATACTTATTTTTCATCGCTGTGGACTCAGGAATTTGTTACAAAAGTGGGTGAGGCATTACAAATTTCTAAAGGCAGTTAGAGATACCATGCTAAATTATGCTGCTGAATACAGGCTTACATTCATTAAAGAACTGATCATACAGAAGACTACAGTAGTGGCAATGCTAGTTATATTAGTAGTTTAAATGATTTATTTGGGCAGGTTAAGGTAGCAAGTTTAAAAAAAAGAGAGAGAGGGTGTGAAAACTCCCCGGCTTTCATAGCTTTAAAAAGTTGGCTCTGTTGCGTGGTATAATTAAGTCAACAGTCTGCTGGTCAGCAGGCATTCAGACAACTGCTCCCTCCACCAGTAAATTCACAGGTCTGCACTGTTCCCAAGGGCTGCTGTGCAAAGCCTTTACTAAGGTATGGTTTACACCTGGAAAAGTCGAGAAGGACGGGAAAGCCCCATGGATGATAGTAGGCAGACATTTATCTGGACGGTGCAGAGAAACAGGTATGTAAAATATTATTTTTAGCTTAGCTTGTCAAAAATGCTTAATCGCTAGAACTCACTTTGTCCCAATAAAACTCATATAGTTTTATATAAGTAGAAAAATGTCTAGATCATTTTGATACTTTAGCAAACGTTTCTCCAGAACTTTATGTCATCGGTTCCTGGTTTGCTTTTAAGTCAAAGATCTTAATACTGCTTTCAAGTGCTGCTATTTTCTTTAAATAGTTGGAAAAAAATGATATTTTTTTACCTTTCTTAACATTTTCTTTGAAAGTTTTAGATTATTAGCAATTGCCTTAAATAGTGGCAAATCCATTATGATGAAGACACTTATAAAGTTTAAAGAAACAGGCATAAAACGGTGGAACCCCTCCCCCCAAAAAAATACACAGAATTATCTTTTGGAGGGTGTTCTCGTAATACAGGCATCTCCCACAATGTAAGTGTTCTAAAAACCCATCAGCCTTAGTGTACCAGCTAGCAATGTGGTGAGAGACAGCGTTTGGCTTCAGTGAATTTTTTTGGAGATTATTTCAAGGGTTTGCCCTCTTTGCAATGGGTGATTTATGAGTGCGCTGGCCCACACTGCACTGAGTGTCCAGCAGTTTTTGACAAAAAAGGCCTGACTCCTATATCCAAGCCTCCCATTCACCCCCTGAACAACTTTTTTGTTTTGTTTCGTTTCCCCATAGGAAAAGAAGTCCCCAAAGGGAAACGTCTTGCCAATGTGGAAAGAGGCGAAGCAAAAAAATAGCGTAAGTTAAAAAGATTGTTCTGAGCATTGAAAAAAGCTTCCTGGCAATTGTATTGTGTCATATGAAGAGTATTTTGAAGGGCACTGAAGTTTAAACACGTAAGAATGAATACACATTTTTTGTAAATAAAATTCAGGTTTTTGGGAGGGTCATATGTGCAGATGCAAAACTGAGATTTGATTTGTGCAAAGCAAGAAGGCCCCGGAGTGAATAAGGGCTAGCGTTTACTTATTTTGTTTAAGGCACTATTCTAAGCCCCTGAAATTCTACTAATGGTGTTATAATGAAAATATTATTTTTAATTTAATGGACGAATAAAAGGAGAAAAAGTGTAAATAAGTTGATAGTTTGTGGATGGCGAAGCTGGGATTTGAACCCAGTTGGGACTTAAAGACTACACTCATAAACTTTATAATAAATTGCTTTGAGAAAAAAGTTAATTGTTCAGCAATGGTGGCTTTGACTGTAGTTATGGATGTGATGATTGTGGTATTAAACGAACAAACAAAAAACTTTATTCTGAATTTGGAGGCAGACTAATTATATTATATGTAGTATATAAAATAATTATTCTCATACATTATAAACTAAGGAATACTACTACCCATATTTTTCCAGCAAGGAAACTTACACTGAGAGAGGTAAGGTAATTGCCCATAGAAACAAAGCGAATGCATTACAAAGCTCGGACTTTCCCTTGGGAGATCTGAATCTCAAGCTAATTTCTTCATTTCTGCTTTTCTGAAGGTGTATGATAACATCAACATAATACTTATTGATCCATAAACACAGGGCTAGCTCATTTGTTTACTCATAAGGAAATCACTATACATTAAAATGTCATCCTGGTTTAAATCTGTGTCCATTTCTGACATCTATTGCAACATCCATACAGATTTGATGAGGTTACTCATTAAATTAAAATTTATATTTTAAATACAGTGTAGTTATTAAATTCATAAAGAACCTGACTAGCTTTTAAAAATTGTTGCTCTTTATTGACAAGCCATGGAGACTAAGCATTCTTTTAAATGTCCCTTCCACAATTCTAAACTATTTTACCACATTGAAGGTCCACGTTTACCATGACAAAAGTCATACAGATAACATCAACAGCAACACAAAAAAATGCTGCAGAAAGGTGACGTCACACGATGAGAAAAATCAGTCCAAGGACATTTTCATTTGGCTGGGTGGAAGTAGGAATGGATTTAGCAAAGAGTAGTGAAATAGGATAAATGAGTTTGGCGGGTGATAAGCACAATCTACAGAAATGGACGTTAAAGAGATGAGAAATATAATGGCTTGGTCTTGGGTCTTCTCAGGGCATCTCCACGCACCAAATATACTGGTTGGGAGACTTTAAGCACGCAAAGAAAATTGATAAGCATTTACAATATTGAAAAAGTCATAACGAGAAGTAACTTCAATAACATATAATCATACTACTTTGACATAAGTATCTGAATTTTGCACATTGTCCTAACACGCTACTTATCATTTTTCACTTAATATTACACCGTTTTCTACATATTTTTGTCATTTAATTCCCTTATAATTGCTACATAATTTCTGTTTATGTTCCTCTACCATAACTTTGCATGGCCATTATTGTGTTTTGGACATTTGCGTTGTTTTTAAAGTTGTACTGTGGGGAAGTCAAAGTTGAAGTTCCAGTATTTTATGACATGCAATTCTTGAAAACTAAGATCACATATTTTCTTATTTAAAAACTTCCAATTCTGTCACGTGAGACAAAGGTGAGGACAGCAGTTACTGGACGCTGCTAAAGAAGGGAGGGAGGGAGGAGGGATAAGAGGCACCCAACCACACACTGGTACCAGGTTCACGCCCAGGGGAGCAGAGGACTCGCGAGATGCCCAGACCTCACCTGCATGCAATTTACATATGTAGTAAATCTTCACACATTCCTCACAACTCTAAAGTTAAATTAAATTAAATTAAAATGTAAAAATCTTCTGGTTTCCTGCTGCTTTTAGAATAAAACCCAAAGGTCTTGCCATGGCCCCAGCCCCGAAGTAATGCGACTTTTTGTTCATTTGTTTATTTCAGAGTTGTGGGGGGCAAGTGAGGTTTACTACATAAGAAGACTGCATGCAGGTGAAGTTTGGGCTTTTAGGTGGCCCTCACTCCCCCTGACAATAGACCAGATACCCATTGTGTTATCCAGTGCCCACCTCTCCCTTCCCCTTTCTTCTAGTGGTGCCCAGTGACTGCTAATACCACCCTTTTGTGAATGTGACCAGTGTTCAGGGCCTACTTATGAGTGAGAACATGCGATATTCAGCTCTTTGTTTCTGTGATAGTTCACTTCATACGATGGCCTCCAACAGCATTCAAGTTGCTGCAAAGGCCATGATTTTATTCTCTTTTATGGCTGCATGATATTCCATTGTGCATATGTACCGTATTTTCCTTTTCCAGTCCATTTTCAATGGGCAGCAGGACTGGTTCCAAGTTTTTGCTACTGAGAATAGTGCAGCAATAAACATGCATGTGCAGGTGTCTTTTTGTGTAAAACAATAATGACTCCACCTTCAACTACTTCTCCTAATGCTCATTTTGCCTCAGCTGCAGACTTTGTGTTGCATCAAACGTTATGTGTCTTCACGAATTCCACACCTGCTGTTCCCTCTCCCCAGAATACTCTTCTGGCAGCCACCTCGTGACTGAATTCCTTCCCTCACTGAGCCCTCTGCTAAAGTTTTGCCACATTAGCAAGGCCTTCATGCCCACCCTGTCTAAACGGACTTTGCATCATTATAATTTTCTTATTCTGCTTCATTATAATTCTTATCATGTGTCTCCATATATTATATTGCACACATTTTTATTGATATTTTTCTCCTATTCTCTAACTTTAATTCTATCACAGCAGAGATTGTGTCTTTTTATCACTTGACCTATCCCCGTCAGGTTAGACATAGCATTTATGAGCAATAACAAAATAGATGCATCATAAATGAATTAATCCATTCTCCCTTAATAGTTTGCCTTGTGTGACCGGGCGTAGTGGCTCAGCCTGTAATCCCAGCACTTTGGGTGACTGAGGCAAGAGGATTGCCTGAGCCTTAAGGTTCGAGACCAGCCTGGGCAACTTGGTGAGACCTTGTCTCTACAATACGTCAAAAAATAAGCCCGGCGTGGTAGTGTGCATCTGTAGTGCCAGCTACTGGAAAGGCTGAGTTGGAAGGATCTTCTGAGGCCAACAGGTCAAGGCTGTGGTGACCATGAGCAGGCCACTGTGCTCCAGCCTGAGGACGAAGTAAGACTCCAACTCCCAAATAATAATAATAATAATACTTTGCTTTGTGGAAAAATCTTTCTCCCATTATATGAAGTCTTCTAGAACAGCTTCTAGAAGTTGAAAGAGCCAGATACAAGAGCTTCATTCTTTCAACTGTATGCTTGAGCTTTGAATCTTAAGTGAGTTATGCAAAGTCAGGAGAAAGAGTGAGGTGTAATTCATTGAAGTTTCAGCGCAGCAAAAAAAAAAAGAGAGAGAGAGAGAGTTTCTGCTACATGACAGTCATTGGGATTGTCGTTGCCTGACCTTTGGAGTTAACTTGCTTCCAATGATTTCCCAAGATGAATCATATCCCACCTGTGAGTCCTGAGAGTAACTTTAGTTTTTCTAAAGGAGGCAGGTGTGGTTTCTGGTGTCCTGAAACTTCAGTCTCCATAGTCAGCCTTCACCTGCTTGCCAGTCTCTTCTCTAGCTGGAGCCTAAAAAATCAAATGGCCAGTTACCTGCGACTTCACCCTAACTGGCACTATCATCCCTAGTAAGGCTCATATTTCATGAAGCTTTCAATGTTAGTAGTAAGACTAAGGTATCCCTTTTGGATCCAATGTTACCAGCAGCATAGTCACATAAATGTAAGTAAAGATTCCACTAACTTGGAGTGAATACTTCTTAATGGGCTTTATATGTTGAAAGGCTTTCTTTCAACAGAGTTTAAAAGTATAATTATTTTTTCATGTTAAAATCTTGCAGCAATTAGTGCTTATCATGAAAGCTGTTCATTTAATACACACAAGCAAACATTTTTAAGGATTTTAACTGATTAAATAAATGAAGTAAAGATTGATAATATAAAAGTGATGAAACTATGTTAGACAGACAAATTTAGGAAATTTTGAGGCAGGGGTTTTTGAGTTACAATACAAAGTAGTCTGATATACCTAAAATTATGTTGTATAGTAACATTTATAATATTACTAGAAAATATTCAAAAATTTTAAGTTCAGAAACTTTAAGAACTGTAATACATTTTGATTTATTTAATTCCATTTAGAATATGAGTCATAGAAAAACATACTTTGTGCAATTTTCATATCATAAGTTAGTCAGCAAAATGCATTTGAAATGTGAAAATATTATAACAATGAGAAAATATAAAACACAGTAATAAATTCCATAATAAATTATATTTAATCTGGATATTAAAAGTATATAAAAAGTGAAATGTAGGTAGTAGAAAAAAAATATTACCTTCCTCACCAAACGCAATTATTATTTACTATTATTCACCCTCAGTTCACATTAACATTGTGTCAAAAATTTCCAATACATTGAATTCAAGAAGAAATTAATTGTTGACATTACTAACTATTGAGGGAGTTTCTAATACTTTGAGGAGTAAAGTTGTAATAATAAAAGTGTGCTATAAATAAATTTTCTTGATAAGAATTCATTTTTGTTGTTGAATCTAAGGATAATTTTATTAAGATTTCATATTTGAGCAAATATTTATTTCAACACACAGAAATGGGTTATTTAGCCAAAGTTTGTATGAGGGGCATCTCAAACTTCACCCTAAATATTTGGATGACCATCTACAGACACAGATAATTCTGATATCAACATGGAATGAAAATTGTCTATCTTTTCTTATTTATTTCTATAAGATAATGTATAAAAGTATATTAAATATGAGATACCTGAGTTATTTTTATTATGAACATTTTTGTGGTTCTTTATATATAGTGCAATATTGTTTTTCCATATAAATGAATTTTGAATGCTACCTTACATATCTAAGGGCATGAGTGTACCAACAGCTACATTTCTACATTGACAAATGTCTTTATTTTCACTTACCGATTTATGTATTTACCTATTTACTAACTTAGCATATTATTTAAAAACCTCTCAAAGGTGTCTTATTTTATGTTTTTTCGATAGCCAGAACAAACATGCATTCAATCATTATATTATATCACTCTTAAAAAATATAAAATTTAAAAGATATTTTTCAAGTTGTATGTTTAGTTGATATTTTTCTGATTAGCTAAACATATTAAAAGTTGAATATTTCTTGAGCTCTTATTACTTGCTCTTTCTTTCATATTTTATATTTGTCTTTTACTTTTATTCAATTTTAATTTTTCTGATTTCTCAAAACTATTTTAATGACAATATTCGGTTATATGCCATATGATTGTTTTGGTTTTTTTTCAAGCAAAATAAATGTTTATCTAACATATGTATTTTTTCCCCAAAGTTACATGATTACTCTGAGCCACCATAAAGTGACCGCAATGTATAACTAATTAACTGATCTCAGACTATTTAAGGAAAAACGGTGTCACTGATATTAACCCAACTACTTAGCCATAGAGTATCTCTACTGTAAAAATTATACTAGCCAACCTGATAACATGTCTCACTTTAATAACCTTTTCAAGCCTAAATGTTTCACACAAACAGCAATTATGGCCTGAAAATGATAGATTATATTTATAAATCAGTGTGATCCTGAAACATCACCAGAGCTTGACTTCATGGGACATTCCATGTGTATGTTATACAAAATCCAAGCACGATAAATTAGAATGAGAAGTGAGGCTTGAACACTTATCTTTTTAACAATAACAAAACCATTGCCCATACTGTTGAAAAAAATTATATTTATATATAGTCTAGAACAAGAGTTGGCAATCTTTTTGCAACAAAGAACCAGATAGTGAATATTTTAACCTTTGTTTGCAAAAAGTAAAATATAAGTAGCTCTTCTGTGGATGTTAATATAAAACAGAAATCAATTTTCTACAAATTTTAACTCACAGATTTTAAAATATAATAATGAGTATTTTAAAGCAATACAGATATTGTATTAGTTTTCCTTTCTTCTGTGAGAAGTTACCCCAATTTAACATCTAAAAAAAAAACACATTTATTTTCTCACTGTCATGTAGGTTAGAAGTCCAGGCACAGAGTTTCTTGGCTATTTCTCTGTTCTGGGTTGTCAGCAGGGCTGTGTGTCTTTCTAGAGTCTTCAGTAGAAAATGGGCTTTCATTAAAACCTTGATAGAATTTAGTTCTCTATGATTATAGGACCAAGGTCCCCATTTTTTGCCAGTTGTAGGAGTAGTTTTTAATTTTTAGACACCTGGGCTTTTTTGATTCATGAGTATCTTCCTCCCTTCTCAAAGCCAGTAATGACAAATTGAGTCCCCCTCATACTTAAAACTCTCTGACTCCCTCTTCTGTGTCATGTATCCTGCCTCCTCCTCAACGCATCTGAATGTCTGACTCTTCTGCTTTTAAAAACTCACATGTTGACATTGGCTCATTCAGACCACCAAGCACAATGTCCCTGCCTTAAAGTCAGCTGATTAATACCCTAAATTCCATTGGCAAAGACCCTTCACAGTAGTACCTAGCTTGGTATATTTTTTTCTTTTTTAAAAAAAGGGAATTATGGATCAATTACACATGCTCATATCTAAAGATCATTCTTAGCCTGACTAAATCAGATGGCCCACTGGGTAGGCTCATTCAGGTTGGCTGGGTTATAGTTTATAGATCCATGATTTGGAATATTATATCACCATTAAAAGTCTTTTTGAAGAACATTTAACTATATGTTGAAATGGCTAAAATATATAGATAAGCTAGATGATAAAATAGTATTTACTATATATTCAATTTTGTAAAACAAAAATATTTCTAATAACAATGGATATATATATATATGTATATATGTATATTTGCAAATTGGAAGATATACAATGTAGTGATTACTCATCTCTGGAAGAAGAGTGACAGATAACGTTAACACTTTTTCCTTGTGATTTTCTGGGTTTTTCAAGCACTTAAAATGAATTTTTCCAGAAATCTGGAAAGTATTTTAGATTAAACAATTTGCTATTAACATTTTTTATTTAATTTTTTCCCATTGTCTTACTAGCATATGAGTACAGTCTAGGGGATAATGAAACAGAATGCCGTATTTCCCAAAAACTACCCTAACCAACTAAATCTGTGATGAATGATGGACTGTGGGTGACCCAATAGGCCAGACCTTTACTCAACCTACCTGACAATTCTGTCGCTTGAAAAAAACAAGATAATTTTTTAAAAGAATCACATATGGATTATTAAAATTCTTTTGGTCCTGACCTGTGGAGAATGCTGTTTTTCCAACTTTAATTAGCAACCTATCATGAAACCACCTCACAAGTGCCAAAATCTTCATGTTTTGGACTTTTCATTTTATGCTTACTATGAAATGCTAAAGAATTAATTCATATATGAACAGAAATCGATTCCTTTTAACTGACCACAAACATTGTACTTCTTGTCTTAAAGTCAAAACTCTCTAACTCAGACAGCCAGCCACCTAAGAAGGTTTATAACTAACAGTTCATTGGATTTTACCCTTTGTTCACTCAGAATCAGGAAAGCAAAGAAGACTTAAAAACATAAGATAAAATTTACATGAGATCCATTTTGTACACTAAGAATTAGAAGAGGTGATTGGTGAAACTGTAAACATGAATAAACTGATTATCCAAGACACAGAATAAGCTTCAAGATAATAACAAAATGTCCTTCACATAAACATAATTTATTATATCAAGATGGATTGGTGTATGTTATATATGCCTTAAATGATATTGATATGCAACAGATTGTGATAGACAAAAGTATTTCAGAAATAAACTGGAAAAAAAACATTTGAAAAAATGTATCAAGAGCCCAAAGAAATTGTGAATAGTGTGACGCAACTATTGAGAACTTGAAGTTAATTGTAGTAGATTGACTTGAAGAGGAACTCAATGTAAATCCTCCCAGAGAACGTCACAGAATGTAAAAAGATTAGATTGCATAGAAAAACTTTTGTGTATGCTGTATGTCACCCTATATTTCCTTTAAGAGGAGGAAGCTGACTTGTCAATCAGTCTATTGTGCCATGCTGAGACCACAGTATTTGAAGTGCTATCTTATGAAAATACATAGTATTTTAATTCTGGACAGAATGGGCTCATTTTCATATATATGATATCTAGTTTTCATTTATTCAAACTGAAATAAAAGGTTTAGTATTCAAGTCAAGTTTTGAAATGGGCTGTCAGGAAGGTGCCTCGAGGTGAGAAAGATTTGAGATGTGGGCACCTTCTTACTAATAAAAGGTTTGGGTTAAATCTTTATTAGTTAAGGAACTTCTAAAGTTTACGGAAGCTTGCCTGGAATTCAGAATAAGGGTCCAGGGTGGAAGTCAGGCTGTTACGTGAAGACAGAAACGTTGTGCTAATGGGGAATTTTGGAGTGGACAAAGATATCTACTTTTTTTTCAATATTTTGCCTAAGGCCACCCTGGCCCTGCCAATCAAAATTCCTTTTTCTGTCATTTTGGCATTTATGGTACAATTCAGAACCCTGATTTAGACCAGCAGGCAGTTTAGAAAAATTACTCCTGACACTTTGTTTTAAATTAATAAAATAAATAAATAAAATTCAGCCTCTTGTAATATATCTCACACATCAAACGTAAATACATAGCGTTATTTATTTTAAAATGAAATTTGCTCCAGCTCGGTTGAGTTCAATTCAAGAATACACTTCATCTTTTGCAACAGTCATTTCATTCAATTTCCCAGTCCTCTCTTTCATTTTAAGAGAAATAAAATTCTGTGTTTTATGTCTGTATATACGCTCCAATGGGGCAATTCAAAAATAAAAGTGCATCCTTCACATTAAATTTCTTTGCTTTTGGCTTGCACCAGAATGTTCCCCTCATTTCAATGTAGCTTTTGTATGGGCGTGTGCAATAAAAAACCTAATAAACTTAATAAATGGTTCAATTGCATGAGTGCACCTGTGTGTTACCTTCGTCCTCATTATCCATTTCCTTAGACGTTGTCCATTACCTCGTCTTGGTCACAGAACCCTTTTGTAAGTCTAATACATCGTGCAATAAAAGTAAATAATCTGAGAAAATATTACAGTGCAAACTGAAAAATAGTTTTGTGGTAAATGTATGCACGTTTTTTATCCACTCTGCTAAGTACAAGGATGCTGTCATTCTACTGTTCTCTTTACATCTCCCATAGGAATATGACCCAAAGCCTTATTTCTTATGAGCTTCATTCAAATATATATTAGAGTGGCTCAGTGCCAGCAGTTGTTTGCTCAAAAGAATTGTTGAAAATGGATTCAGACAATAGTGCGTATGTGTGTGTGCATGTGTGTGTGTATAAAAATGATTTAATTTCTGCAATGACCCTCTACCTCTGTGTCTATATGCTCACAGTTAAGTAGAAAATAAGGTATTTTATTCAAGTAATGTAGACATCAAATGCATATTTCTCCTGATATCTGTGAATATGGGCAAACTATGTGTTGTTTAAAACTTCTGCAAAATACACACGTTTCCAAACTGAGTTGCTTGCACAAACTTTGAAATTATATATGTTTATAAAGGCTAGAATCTCTGACTATGTCTACAGGTAAATTGCATATCAGATATTGGCCTGGTATGAGGAAGGATGGATTCTTCTCATCTTACTAGTTCAAAACACTTCAGATTACTTTAGCTAAAGAGCATTTTAACACAAAAATGTGCTATCTAATTGGTAGATTTGAGACTGTGGTTTCAATCTCTCTTTTACATGGGGTCTGTTGGCAGCTGCATGAGAGTAGAACTCATTAATACCTTTGACAGTTCATAGCTGTCAGTCAGGTGAGATTTTCACAAGCTGCTTACAAGGTCTGAACCATACACAGAAAGAAAGAGGTGATACCAGACTGACAGATCATTTTAGGTGGCTTAAGTAGGCTGTAATTGACTCTTGGTTTGCTATCTATCCTGCTTTCCAAAGAATGTACTGAATTGATGAAGCTCTTTAATGAAAATCTTGGCTAGATCTTATCAAGTTCCTTCACTAACCAACAGAGCATACTTACACTACACCTATTTTACATATATGTACACAGAGTTTAGTTTATTGATTGCTTGTATAAAGAGCAGGATCTTTTTTAACCCTTTACAATGTATTTAGTTCTGTTACCTAGACTAAGACAATGGCTAGCCAAGTAACCTCTGAGCACCATAAAAGCATAGAGACAATGTCCAAGAGTCAATGTATACTGAATAGCTTATATAGAGTAAAATGTTAAGAAATATAGAGACAATTTTCCACTGTGTAAGTTTTATGTTCTGATAGAGCGGTAAAAGCCTATTCTGAAGATTGGAAAGAAAACTCATTCTCTCTGAATGTTTTTAGGATATTTAAAAATATTGCATTTGCACTAAAATGTACCATTTATGTAGTGCTTGCTAAGTGCTGGACTCTTGTGCTGAGCACTGAGCACACATTAGTTCTTGCTTACCTTCATCACCCTACAAAGTTAAAAACCTGATCCTCATTTTCCAGATGAGAATCTTTATGCTTAGACAAATGAAATGACTTTGAGCAACCCCATAAATGTAGTGGCTGGTAGACACAGAACACGAACCCAGGCTGTCTGGATCCCAATCCTTCGATCTTTATCACCATATCACAGTGCCTCCTGCAATCTTTCTAGTCATGGTGGAAACCATCTGATTCTTCTATTTCTTGAGCAAATGCTCACATGTGAATGTTTTATTTGCCATTGCTTTTTGCTCTGCTTGGTATCTTTGTCTCTCCCAGGTTTGACTTCCTGTGTTCCAGTTCCTCTTCCATTCACCAAGTTGAAGCACAGTCATAAATAGTATGACTGCCTGCCTACATCAATTTCAACATGTAAATGGCATCCTTACAAATGTGTGGAATACATCTGACTTTCAAAATAACGCAAACCAATGGAACATAGTTCATGGTTCATTAACTAAATGCTATGCACAATTTGTTATTAGACTGTTACCTGACCTGAGAACGTTTTGGAGGGTAAATTACCTATCAGAATTTTATTTGTTGACTTTAAAATAAATTTCCTACAGTAAGCTATGATTACGTTAGAACACCTAGACAATTTTTTCTCTATGTTATTAAATATTTAGATTAACTAAGACATATAATTACCACATATAGATTCTTTTCTTTTAATGTTTTCTATGAATAAGTATTTTGCATACAAAATAATTTTATTCTTTATGAATGAATGCAATTATGGATTAGTAAACAATACACATTTCACCTGGCTTTGTCTATCACCTTAATCATAAAAAAGAAAATATAATGAAATAATGTTTATTCAATGTTAAAAGTATATGGGGAATAGTTAGTTTTTTTAAAAAATGATTCTTCCTTGACTGAGGATAATCATTGCAAACAATAATTTTCAAAGTACTAGACTATGAGTATAGACAATATATGACACTTAACTACGTGTAATTGCTGCTTAAAAATGTTGCATAAATAAATTAGTCTATTAGAAAATGATAACCTTTCATATTTATATTTGTATGCATAATATTTCTACCCCATCCTCAAGCTAAACCTTCAAACACAAACATTTATATTCTGAATAGAAAAGGCTCTTAATGAACGCTTCTTAAAATAAATTGATTCTGAAACTACTTTATGATGTGTTTGAAATAGTTTCTGAAAGAGAATTCTGGAAAATTGTATTCCTGTAGCATGACCCACAGTATGAGCTTCATAATTATGGACATTTGTCACATGCACTGTACCATATTACCCTTTTGGAGACATTTAAAGTGTTAGTTAATTTGGCCTCTGATAAGTTCTATAGTAAAGAAACCCTTTTCACTTTATTCACTTATTTCCAAAGCATAATTAAGCACAGAATCTCTTAAAGTCTTCAGATCTTAAAGTTTACCAGAACTAGCATTCCAAGTCACTCAGTATGAGAAATATTGTCAAGAAGCCAATTCCTTGAAAAATAGAAGTTTTTGATATCACTTTATTTACATACATCTGTTTTTATATGGATTATAATTTCAATCCATAATTTATATTAAGGTTTTCTGTTATTTGTAATTTTTAGCTAACAGAACTTTACAATGCTACTAATCAATCAATAGGGATAAAAACGTTATTTGAAAATGTCCCAGTTCTCTTAATATTATCATGACTAAGTTTTATTATGGCATCTTCAATAATAAATGTCAGTTCTACAATGAAAAGAAAAATAAGACCATATATTCTTTAAAATTTTAGAAATATGTCTTAGCACATACATTCTAAATGGTGTACTTTTAGCAATCGATAAAAATTGAAGACATATATCTGCTCATATAATTGTTCTCCTCTTTTTTGTAAAATTTATTTACTTTTTATGAGATTAAAACTATCAACTATTATAAATTACTTGTGATGACATTTATTCTTATAGTAATTAGTTCTTGATTCAAAAACTTGGCCAGACACGGTGGATCACATCTGTAATTCCAGCACTTTGGGAGGCTGAGGCAGGCGATTGCTTGAATGCAGGAGTTCCAGACCAGCCTGGGCAACACAGAGAAACCTTGTCTCTACAAAAAAAATACATATAAACGAAAATTTTTTTAAAAATTGCTGAGTATGGTGGTACATGCCTATAGTCCTAAGCTACTAGGGATGCTGAGGTGGAAGAACAGTCTGAACCCATGAGGTTGAAGTTGCCGTGAGCTGTGTTCGTCACAATCATGCCATTGCACTCTAGCCTGGGCAACAAAGTGTGACTCCAACTCAAAAAAGAAAAAAATAAAAGCAAGCAAAAACCAACCAAACAAACAAAAAACCTAAGTAGCTAGAGGCTATATTAGTTTTAATGATTCTAAATGTCATTTCAGAGTACCCCAAAAAATATGTATCATATGATTCTTTATGAGTATGACTCAAAGGCAAAGTGACAAATTGGTAGCATATGAGTTATGAAATCAGAGTCCTGTGTTTGAATCTTAGCTTTTCCACAGAAAAGCCATGGGTCTTATGTTTGTTATTTAATTTCACTAACTCTCATTCTGTAAACCTTTAACATGATTGCAAACCTAGATATATGCTAAAGATACTTTATATTTTGAGATTGAAGACATTGACTCAATATTCTTATCACGTCTCCTACAGGAAGGGTATTACCCATCCCAATATTTCTGTATATCCCTATTATAGGCTTAATTGTGTATCCTTGGAGTTTACATGCTAAAACCCTAACCCATGATATTATAATATACTAACTAATGAAAACATCTTTTTTTTAAGAAATAAAAAATCACTTTACTAACCACATCTTTTACAATGATTTCTGTAGTTCTCTTTTTGAAATTTTAACATGTTGAAAACAACTCTGTCCCTGAGGATTAGGATGCTCATTAAAACACAAAAGAAATCAGGGATTTGGCTCTAATTCTTCCACTGGAATGTCAGGACTTGAAATTTCCCAGATGCCTCTTTGGGTGGCTCTTGGCCAGGCCTCCCAAGGTCTCATGGACAGTGGATCAGCTGGGAGGGCATGATGAGTCCTTGATTGACACTTTTGTGATTGATCCAGACTTTCCTTCCATGCAAGCAAGTCTTCTAGTAGCTGTTTTCTTTAGCAATTCCATTTTTTTTTTCTTTTAAAGATGTGGAGTACAATTCAGGGTTAGGTATACGAATGTTCTTTATGCAGGTATCCTTGTTGATGAGGTGCCCCTCTCTCCCCTGGCAGTTTCCTTCAACTGCCAATCACACCCCTCTTACCCTGGCAGTAACATGTTTTAAGAGATAATTAATTTAACAAGAAGTCATTAGAGTTTGGCACTGTTCCACTATGGCTGGTGTCCTCATGGAAGGCAATATTTGCACAATGACACATTCAAGGGGAAGATGAGTGAAAGACAGAAGAAGAAGATAGCCATCTATAGTTCAAGGAAAAAGGATTTGGAAAGATTATTTCCTTTTGGCTCTCAGAAGGTATCAACCCAACCAGCACCTTGATCTTGGACTTTTGTAGACTTCAGAACCATGGAGCAATAAATCTCTGTTGACTGAGTCACTCATTTCTGTAGTGCTTTGGTATTTCAGCCCTAGCAAACTGATATAATCCCTGAGATTCCACATACAATGATCACTTACTTGTGATCCCAATTCTCAGATTCCAATAACCTCTCACCTATGTCTGCATGAAAATATCACATGGGACCAAGGTGATGGATACTATTGTTCTCCGTTTTCTGCTTTGGGGTAACCTACAAAAGCTGGGTTATAGTCCTTCATTTCCCTAAAAACCACTCAGACAGTGTTTAAAGTAATTCAGGGATTTAACATGACGGTAACTCAAACAACTCAAAATTAAATATTATACATTTCTCTTCTTGCAAGTCTTTCATTTACTCTGGGAATTCCTCACCTGTCACATTTCTTTGTAAGTTCCAGACTCCTGCTTACTGTGATATTTAAAGCCTTTCCCAAATACCCCTTAAAAAAACTCTCAGTTTTTCATTCTCCTAAGTTATTTCCCTTTAGATCCTTCCAAGCAAATGCATACCCTGAATTTTATTATGCAGAAAATTTGACATTCCACTTGGGCCTGGCTTTGCATTAAATAAAAATCCATGTTTCACACAGAGCCGTCAGAAGTCCTGGCTGAAACTTACAAGTGTCAACCTTACTTTTCTTCTTTCTTCATCTGTTTTCATAAGTAGAAAAAGAATAAATTTTTATTTTCCATTATTATGACTCAGAACCTCACCTTTTATGTCTGAATAGATATGTATCTTTTCTCACTACTACACAATACTTTGATGAGTTGTTTTGAAGACTAAAGATAAAATTTCTATCTCAATGGCTGGCATGAAAAGAGTGGGTAGTATATGTTTGATGAATAAATACATGAATTATTAGTTTGCTGATTAACTAATACATACTTTGTCAGCTAATAAAAATGTTTGCACTAGAGATGATATTTGATCCACCATTGAAGGATGAAGGGGATATTTCCAAGAAGAAAAACATAGCAGGTGGCAAAAAAAGTTGCAATTCAGAAAATAAAATATCATGAATTTCATGAAATTATAAGAAGATAAGTTTGTAAAGTGCATAAATGTGTTGATGGTCAAATTAGTATGCTCAGGAAGTCATGCATCTCACCATCAAAGAGTTGTCTAGCTACATCGTCAATGTTGTCCCCTGAACTAATTTTCCCATTTTTACAAATATCAACTCCTGACTTCTTTTTGCTTACTAATTAATTATTCAATTCACATCCTTCTTTTTTATTGTACTAGAAGTGGCAAGGAGAGCCAAGTCAAATCTCCAATAATTTGTCTAGAAATCTCTTCTGCTGAATATCTTACTTCATCATTTGCAAGTTCTACCTTCCACAAAACACTGAAACACAACTTAACCAAGGTCTTTTCCAATTTACAACAAAGACCACGTTTTCCACAGTTTCCAGTAACTTGTTCCTCATTTCTTTCCGAGGCCTCATGCAAATAGCCTTTCACATCCATATTTTTCCCTACTGTCTCTTAATGGTAATCTTGGTTTTTTCTAGCATGACCCTCAATACTCTTCCACTATCTACCTATTACCTAGCTCCAAAACCACTTTCATATCTACATACTTATTATACTAGCACTCTACTTTTCAATACCAAAACCTCTTATTAGCCGGCTTGGGCTTCCATAAGAAAAGAGTGACACTAAACATTCTGTAGCTCAAAGGATAGTATCACAAAAGTAAAATGTCTTGCTCAAAATATTATGAACTCATCTACATAGAAGCAACACGACACACAAAGAACAAGGAATATCTTAATTGAACCTAAATACAGTGGCTCTACTACTTATTCATAGGCGGACTAAACACATAACACAACATTTTGTATGGGTTTAAAAAGAAAAATATAATTATACCATTATCACAGTGTTGATTCTGTTGTATGCCCACTAATATCACTGAGAGAATACTTATTTTTATTTAGCCAAACACTTCCTGAATTCCTGGTCTCAGTTAAACCCCTCACTCATGTGTCATTGGCCTTAGGTAAGGTCAGTGAGAGTTTCTTGAAACACTTAGCATCCTATTACTGCTTTTAGTAGAACACAGTTGCAAGGTACACTCTATTGCCTACAGGTCAAAGAAATAGTCTCTTGCTAAAGACTATTGACATGTAAAATCTATTAAGTTGTTTCCTTTTGGAGGTTCACCACTTCAACTTTGATTGAAATAGTTCTAAAAATTACTTATGATCTTAAGTATCAATGAAATAATTGAATATTTCTATAAAATAGTATCTGAATTCATCAAAGAATGTCTCTTAATCATGTCTTTAGTCTTCTTAACGTGAACCTTTTTAGAAAGGACTCTGCAAAATCTTTTTTTTTTAATCAATTCATGGATCTGCAAACTACAGGTCATGAAGTTTTTGTTATCCATCCACGCTGATAAGTTGGATAGACACAGATAAGCAGGATATGGATACACATATGTAAATAAATAAATCACATTTTATGCTTTACAAATATATCTAATTTGTTAAAAATTTCCAAGTACCCTCTTTTGGAACAAGCTGTTACTCTTTTTTATTTTCTTCACTCTGATCAGCCTTCTACTTTCCTGATAAATATTTTATTTTATTTTTCTCTTTTTTGTGTAAGCATTTAGTTTTATTGTAATAAAGCAACTTATACACTTTTAGCATTGAAAACTGAGCATTATTTTTTCTTTCCAGTGAAACAAAAATAAAATTTAAAAATAAATAAACAGGAACAAAATTGCAATAGAGAATGTCAATTCCCAGTAAGATTCTACAGGTTCTGCTGATTCTCCCATCGAGTGGCAGGGCTCAAGTCATCATTAGGAGAGAATCTATTTTAAAAGTGTCATCTTAAACTGCAAGGATGTCCGTTAAACATCACAACTAAATATGCTACTGATAAATATTTTAAAAACTCCTTTTTTATAATAAAATGATAACAATCATTAAGATTTGCATTTGTTTTTATTTTCTCACCCTACCAGATATTATTCTATATTCTAAAGGCGGTTTTTAAGTAAAAATTGCCTTTTAATCAAAGCTGTGAGAACTATTGTTTAAAGGGCAGAGATTTATTATTGGTAAGTCCACAAAGAGTTAAGTATGTGTTGTAAAGTTATGAAAAAGAGTGATTACCTTAGGAACAAACATCATATAGCAAATAAACCAGCATACATCAGAATTTTTCATGTTCTTATACTTCCAAATTTAATTCCTTCTCTCCAATGATATGTTGAGCTCTTCTGGATTTTGTAGGTTAAACTCAAATCTGTCCATCATCATATCTGAGATATTAGATTCCAATATGCTCACATAGTCTTCCATTTAGTTTTTTTCACAACTTGGAATCTCAAAGCTGCCAAAGCTCACTATATAAACTATTGGATTTAGTTGGAAATATTCATGACCTGAGATTACTTTGGAAAGAAATCCATTCATTAGATGCTGCTTTTTGGACAATTATAAACATTTTATTATCTTAATTATCATGTGTTGAACACTTAAATGTTCATTGTTAAACTGCATAATTTTACATTGTTTCTAATATTTAATCCTGACTTAAACTCACTGAGATGGGACTATTATAATGTTTAAAATATACAAACATTTAGGCTTAAAGATCGAATTTACTTCTACTTTCTTATCTGGAGGTTAAACTATAAGAAATTCATTGAGGGTAAAATCAAACTTAAAGGTGCACTTTCCAGTTTATTGTCATTCTGTCACATGAAAATGGTTTTCTTCCTTCCTTCCTTTCCTTGTTTACTTCTTTCCTTCTTTCCTCCCTCCCTCCCTTCCTTCCTTCCTTCCTTCCTTCCTTCCTTCCTTCCTTCCTTCCTTCTTTCTTTCTTTCTATTTTAAAGATCTGAGGTAAATTCATGGTTAGGTACATAAGTGGTCATCATACAAGTTAAGTTTGGTCCTCCCACTGGTCCTCACTTGGTCTGTGGACCCTGAAAATGGTTTTTCTGCTGCTACCGTGGCTTTCTGCCTCATTAAGTCCACGTAGGTTAATATGATGGTAAATGCATTTATCTAAGTGTGATGTGTGATAGGACCTTTTAACTTATATTTAGATTTATTGCAAAATTATTTGACCTGTGGGCTGTGGGGGTGGGGAGTGGTCAAGTTTACTAGGACGGAGTAAAATCCCAACAGCTGAAGCTGGATGCAGTAATGCCACACGTTCACAATATGAAAGGCAGCAGTGAGACCTCTGCAAATCTATCTAAATGGAAGCAGCGTCTAATGGCAATCCAGCAAGAGGTAAGTAGGCTGGCCTTGTCTTAGCAAAAACAGGTCTTGGGTATAGCAGAGCAAATAAGTTTCTCTAATCAACTCTCTTTATGGTCCCAAGTGATTCCGGAATATCGCAAGTCCTCAAACTCTGAAGCACAAAATCTGGTTAAGAATGGGTGGTGACAAAAGTCAGTTCATAACGCAAATGACAGAAGAACAAGATGAGGCAAAGGAAAACACCGGAACTTCAGGTGGGAGCTGTGACATGTTAAGCGGAAATAAACCAATAAACAAGGAAAATAAATGCACCTAGGTGGAAACAGAACAGGGAGAGCCAGTTATAAAGAGCACACAGAGCTGTGAAGAGATGTGGTTGGTAATTCAGTTTAATCCTACAAGACATGATGTCTCTGGATTCGTTATTTCCCCTCACTCACTGTTGCTCATAAGCCAAATCATAGGAAACTGGCTAAGAATACTTCCTGACTCATAAATATCTGTCCCTTGGTTTTTCAATTGTCTGAATACAGATGTGGCTTCTCTATTTTCTTCTATTCTGTGAGGCAGCCATATTCCGGCCTGATTCTCTGGCTAGCCAGCCTGTGCTCCTTGACCAGAACTCACCTTTACAGCTTGGCCCTATGAGTGGTGCCCTGTACCACAAATTCAGCCTTGCTGCTTACTGATTTCTCCCTCACATTGCATTCGACAGCTCTTCTTATGAGTAGATACATGTCCTCAAATTATAACAAAACATATTACTACTTAATAATATCACAGGTGCTCATATGACGATCTTCCATATTACATACATAGCAATATCAAGTAAGCATTCATTATAAGGTTTGTTCATCCATCCCCAACCGGTGTCTGTTGCAAACACTGCAATGACCTTGCTCTAAGTTCCCTGTCCTCTGATGTGCAAGAAAGGCCAAAGAGAAAAAGAGGTAGAAAAAGGTTAGGGTAGCACTAAAACTGGAGAAAGCAGTTATTTCTCAAGGAGGTGGATTTCAGCTCTCCACTCTCTCACTTTTGTGTTCCACATTGGACTATCTGCATTTACAAGTAGTATGTTCTTGACCTTACATGTTTGGGCCTTTCCGAATTCTGTTTACAGGTCTAACCAGTATCTCCTTGGGGAAAGTTTCTGACCCCAAAGTCAGCTTTTCGTACCATCAACCCTACTTTCCCCTAAATATGAGAGTATTTTCTTCTTTTATTTCCCTTCACATTTTTTTGCAGACACCTCTACTATAGTCCACAAATGATTTATAACAATCCTATACTCCTTATTTGCTTTTTCCCCCCCAATTCATGGTTAATTCTCAATCATCTGTCAAAAGAAGACCCCCTGTAAATATTTGCTGATTGAATAAATGAATGAAACAAACTGTCATATAGAAACCAAAGTATGAAATTTATTTCATGCTGGCCCCTAATAACAAACAAGTTAGTGTTTTGAAGCTTAAAACTTAACAAATTGATATGTTGTAATATATTTATGCAAACGCTACTGTTGTTATTTTGTTAAAAGCTTAAACAGATTCAAAACAAGAAAAGTGCTACAGGGGAACTGAAATGTAAAATGTCAGTAAACAAGCCCAATGAAGTAAAAATCAAATCATTATACTTCACGGTGAAGTCCAGGTAAATTTAATCTCTGAAAAAAGAATGTTGGTGTAAGTCAGTTTCTCCTGTTGTTCAAGCAGTGGACTCTCGCTCTTGCTTTCGCTCTTGTATTCGATCTAGCTCCCCTCCCTACCTACCCTCATCTCTCTCTCCTCTTTTCTTTCCTATCCTTCTCCTCTCCCCCCTCTCCTCTTTCTTCTCTTCCTACTCCACCCTTCTTTCTAACAAAAGTTTGCACAAAGCACCCAGCATACAATAGAAGGGTCATGGACATGGCTGGCAGCCTACATACTTATTGTTTTCACGTCCTGCCTTCTCAGGAGTCTTTGACCCACTACAGTGAAGAGCCAGGATACTGCACAACACAATTTGGAAGTGACCACCTGACAATCTCTAAGGGCTTATCATGTTCTCCATGGCTGTTAATCAAGAAAACTGCATTTTATTATACACAAATGCCCACTTGTTGGTGCAGATTGCTACCTGATCTGTATTTCCAGTGTTTTATTTCATTGTTCTAAATAGTTAAGGGCATTTTATATTACAATAATACTGGTAAATATGTAAGGGACAAATTAATTTTTCTTACTTTATCTATGCCCACACAGGTCTACCTGTCAGACCAGAGTTATAGCATCATACATCTAATCACCCATGAACAGCTTCTAACAACAGACAAAAGTTCTGAAAGATGTAAAATAATATTTCTAAATACATTCTAAACCTATATCCTAACCCTGTGAAATATTCTTAGTCATAATACATCTATAAAAATTACAGTAGAGCCAAAATATTGTAAAACATTTCCAATGGCATGTATAACATAACTTTGGACCTCATAGGAAAAGCCAGTCTATAACGGTGCTTATGTCAAAGTTGCTGGGTATATTCATTCCTTTTTCATAGCTATTTGCATCGCACTTTCACCATTTGAAAAACAGCACAGTATGTCTGTGAAACAGAGTCAAATTTTGCATCCACAGCCCCTTGCACTACGCAAAATCATCAAACTTTAAAGCTCGTAGGGTTAGTGTTGGAAACTTAAGAAGAAATGTGTTTGGAACTCTACCAAACCAATAACTATCAGGATGCAGTTGAAAACATTTTTTAGAGTCATAATACGGGCATATATGCACATCCTTAAAACATTGCAATGTTTAGTATTTACTGGATGTACAAGGAGATCAAAGACTTTGTCATAAATTCTCTCAGTAATGTTTGAAGCAGTTTTTTTGAGGTAGAGGTCTGGTTTTTCCTTTTTTTTAAGAGCACAAAATTACCTGCAAAAAAAAAATGACCTATATTAATAGCATATTTAAAATCTTAGCCAGTGCTTCCTAACATTAAATTTTACATTTAAGGGTTTGATAAAAGCCATGTCTAAAATATTGAAACGATTGTCTTACTTTATGAATGCAGCCTGCCAATGTTTATTGCACACCTACCTGAAGCAGAATATTGCAGTCAGTTTAAAGCCTGCCAGAATATTAAATTTGCAACCAATTTTCCAGAACGTTTTGACAAAAAATTTTTATTTTTCTCCTCAAACTGTACATAGTAATCAGTTTTTAAAAAACCTTTATATTTATTATGCTTTTTAAAATATACCAAACTGACCGAGCTGAGAGTTAAAACTCAAAATCTACACATTCTTGTTTGACTACTCTATGTTATAAAGAATAAAATCACAGGTAATTGTTGACTGAAAGCCCTACTACCAAATGTTTAACACATAGGATGTGAGACTCTTTGTATAGCACAGATACTTTAAAATTCTTGATGATTCAGCATCTTATTTTAGTCGATAGAGTCTATTTTTTTTCCTCTCAACAAACTTTTAGTAAAGAAGGAAACAGTCATTGTTTCAAATCTTAGAATCAAAGACAACCCATTTGCAGAAACTTTATAGTAATGGAAATAATTACAAAGGTAAAATACTGACCATGATCAGCTTTCCAAACAATAGTTGGGCAATCATAAAGTCATGGTAGATAAGAAGAGCTTATATTACAGGTCTGTTTAAATATTACATGTTTGTACCCACAAGATATTCTCTAGAAATGAAGTTACAAGAATTTCTTATATTTTGCAGCAATTTATTCTGACTCATCATCTTCTCTATAGAAAAAGGAAAGACAAGAATGAAAATTCTCAAATAAAGGAAGGTTGGATTTCTTCATCACACACCACCCCTACACCCCAAGGAGGGATTTAAGCCCAAAGTTCAAGGAGAGGCTCCATGCTTATTAAAATGAGCACAATTGGAAACCAGCAGGCAGCCAGCAAGTAGAAGTTTTCCAATCTTTTGGCTGAAACAAAAGGGTTTTGTTTTGCTTTGTTTAACTCCCACTTCAGCAGAAATATCTCCTTGAAGCACAAAGATGAGACAGAGGAGGTTAGGAATGAGATGTTTTAGTAAAGAAGTTTCAATCTCAAAAGTGGAGACTTAGATCATGTGAAATGAGTGGCTTTTTGCCGAAGAACGAAAAATATTCAGTTCAATGTGAATAGGTAGGAAGTGTTCATTGAATTGTCACAAATATTTATATAAAATATAGCACAGCCTTCCTGTATTTAATTGCATTTTAGGAGAAAAAGGAAAATCTAACAGAAGTCATAAGCAGTTGTTGAAATGTTCCACAGTAGAGTATATGCCTTTGCTGAGAAATGAAAGTTATATTATGTGCTACCTTTTCATCTGTTGCATGTCTTTGCCAGCTGCGGAGACATGTCAGGTGCCATTATTCTGCAAATTTTGCTCTCTCTCACAATTGCTAACCTCTTGTTGACAGTAATCAGAACTTGATGGAGGGGCCTATGCAGGTGTTATATGATAGTTGGTGCTAGTGTGATATAGTATGTGACAATTTTAGTATTACATCCTGTAGGATGATACATCATCAAATAATATTTCAGATAATCCTGAGTCTTTCAGCAGAAATGTAATTGTTACTCATCTAATCATATTTCCAGATGGCACAGCGGCTCAAGTATGAACTAAAAATAAAGAAAGACTAGGCTAACACAAAAAGTTTAGGGAGAAATGTGAAAAAAAACCGAAAACAAACAAACAAACAAAAAAACCCAAAATGCAAGTGACCGGGGATGGTGCAGACATAACAAAACTCTTTCAAAATGAGAACTCCTGGTTTTGACCACAGTGAGGAAGTAGGCAAAACAACAACAAACAGGTTTACCACTATGAAATAACATTTGATAAAGTGGAATAATAACTGTAAGTGCTTTCTTTAAACATTTCGTTCCTAAAGAACACAAGTTTCAGAAAATGTAATTTTTTAAGTGAAATTTTTTAGATGGGACATGCCATTCATAGAAATGACAGTCTTGCAGACGATATCCGATGATTTATATCTAAATATTGCAATTTTATTGTTCTTCACTAATGTGTTTGTCAAAGAGCAAAAGTCAAAGGATATCTTATCAAAAATAACATATACTTTCTAACTGGCTTTTATTTTTCTCTATCAATGGATACTAAGAATTCTTTATTGCTCAACTTGTTGACTCTTTTAGAAGATCGGTGCATTTGCTACATAATAGAGGGCTTGGCCTTTTAAAGTATTCAGACTCTTCATAATTATAGTGCTCCCTGGAATAACCAAGCATGTGACACCTACAAGATGCATTTTCCAAATTTACAAGGAAATATTTAATAAGCAAACATTCTATGACTCTTGAACATTCTAAATTTTCAACCAGTGAAGGAAGATGAACATATTCTAAAGATACAAAAGTGATTCTAAAAATGCCCTAAGGGTTTTATAATCTCCAAAAACAAAGTTTATATGAATGTTCTAACAAATTATCTCTGATTTTATGCTAGATGTCATGAAAGTCTTTGTTTCTTATAAAGTGGCAGAATTTGTATAGCATTTCTTAGTAGCTAGATCTCACATCCTGCTTCTTTCCCCCATTTAAATGACAAGGAGTCAACTTAAATCCTTATCTTTGACATAAGAAGCTAAGATTAGGAATGCGTAGTTTTGTAAATTGTTTTCAATCAGATATTTCGATCTATAGAGCAAACCTATTATATGACTTACTGGATATATACAAATACATTGGTTTCTCCATTATTTAGAAATTATAATGGAGTTGGGTAGGCTTTCTAATGTAAAGATCTGTACTTAATATATTTCTCATGTACCTTCTAAACACCTTTTGAAGTTATGAATGGAAATAATTTTTACTTTAGTGTATGAAAAATTTGGCCTTGATAAGTCACAAAGTGATTAAATGAATTCATACAAATCTCAAACCAAATAAATAGGACAGTCGGGAAAGGAGATTAGAATATTGCCTGTGT